>JAOTRH010129839.1:0-14331 GCA_034768845.1 Heliamphora exappendiculata | reverse complement strand
TCTTTCTTCATTTAAAGGTTTTGTGAAAATGTCAGCCAATTGAAAATCTGTGCCTATAAATTCAAGTTTAATATTTCCTTTTTGCACATAATCTCTTATAAAATGATGTCTAATCTCTATGTACTTTATTCATGAGTGTTGTATAGGATTCTTGGATATATTAATTGCACTAGTATTATCACATTTGATAGAAATATGATTTAGGTGAAAACCATAGTCTTCTAATTGTTGTTTCATCCATAAAACTTGAGCACAACAGCTTCCAGCTGCAATATACTCAGCTTCGGCTGTAGACAAAGCTACTGAGTTTTGCTTCTTGCTAAATCAAGAGATTAGTAAGTGTCCTAGAAATTGATAAATACTACTTGTACTTTCTCTATCTACTTTACATCCCGCAAAATCAGCATCTAAATAGTCAAATAACTCAAACGCTATTCCTCTAGGATAAAATAATCTTAGGTTTTGTGTTCCTAAGAGGTATCTAAAGATGCGCTTAACAGCGGTCACATGTAATTCCATAGGATTATATTAAAATCTAGCACACATACAAATACTAAACATGATATCCGGTCTACTAGCAGTTAAATATAAGAGGGATCCAATCATACCTCTATAACGTTTTTCATCTACTGCTTTACCATCTTCATCCTTATTAAGTTTTGTTGTAGGACACATTGGAGTTCCCAGAGGTTTTTCCTTTATCATGTCAAACTTCTTCAATATGCCCATTGTGTATTTGGTTTGATTGATGTAGATTCCTTTTTGAGATTGTTTGATTTGGAGTCCTAAGAAGTAGTTGAGCTCACCCATCATGCTCATTTCGAATTCTTCCTGCATACACTTAGTAAAGTCCTTGCAAAGAGATTCGTTAGTTGCACAAAAAATTATATCATCTACATAAATTTGTACAACTAGCATGCCACTTTCTTGAGACTTGATAAAAAGGGTGGTGTCAATTTTTCCTCTAGAAAACTCATTTTTAATCAAGAATTTGCTAAGCCTTTCATACCAAGCTCTAAGTGCTTGCTTTAAATCATAGAGAGTTTTGGTAAGTTTGGAAACATAGTTTGAAAAATCTGGATTTTCAAAGTTAGGAGGTAAAGGTACTCTTGACATCCATTTAATAGAGTTTAAAAATTTTAAAGCATACAAAAGCAAACAGCATCCTAATGGCTTCAAACCTGGCCACATGAGCAAAAGTCTCATCAAAATTGATGCATTCTTCTTGATTATAATATTGTGCTACAAATTGAGTTTTGTTTATAAGAACTCCTCAATTTTCATCTATTTTGTTTCTAAAAATCCATTTTGTTCCAATAATGGAGTGTTCTTGAAGTATTGGAACTAACATCCAAATTTTATTTCTTTCAATTTGGTTTAGCTCTTCTTGCATAGCCAAGATCCAAAATTTATCGTTTTCGGCTTCCTCAAAATGTTTTGGTTCAGTCTGAAAAAGGAATGCTGAATTACCACAATTGATCATCCTCTCCAATTGATCGTCAGTTTGTGGATGGAAGGCTATGCTAAACTTTAAAGTAGTTCCCAATGCCTCTTATAAACTTGGCAAAAATTTGGATATAAAGCGTGGATCTCTATTCGATACTATAGAAACTGGTACTCCGCGTAGACGACGATCTCATTGATATAAAGTCGTGCAAATAGGTCCATAGAAAACGTCATCTTTATTGATAGATAGTGTGCCAACTTCGTCAATCTATCCATAATTACCCAGCTAGCATCATTTTTCTTGGGTGATTGAGATAGTCCGATTACAAAATCCATGGTATTGTATTCCCACTTCCAATCAGGCACAGGTAGAGGTTGTAATAGTCCTGTCATCTTCTGATATTTGATATTAACTTGTTGGCATACTAAATATCTTGTCACAAAGTCTGCCACATCTTTTATCATCCCAGTCTACCAGTATCTTTTTTCAAATATCTATACATTTTCGTACTTTTAGGGTGCATGGTATACACTGAATTATGAGTCACATCTAAAATATGTTTTCTCAACACATTATTATTGGGCACATACAATCAGTAGCCAAACCAAAAAAACATCATCATGAACTTCAAATTTCATCTTCCCTTTAGCATTTGCTTCCACTCTTATCTTGTCTACTTGACTGTCTGCTAATTAAGCTGCTCGAATCTGGTCTAACAAAGTTGGCCTTACACTAAGAGTTGTCAATAAGCCTTCATTCTCACCTACTGCAAGGTTGGTTCTAATCGTCTGCATTTCAAAAAATGAACCATTTCGTATTGCTCGAAAGTGTGCTATACTTCTAGATGATTTTCGGCTTAGTACATCTGCCATCACGTTGGCCTTCCCCAGATGATAGTGGATTATGTAGTCATAGTCCTTAATTAACTCCATCCACCTTCTCTATATCAAATTTAACTCCTTCTGAGTGAAAATATATTTCAAGGAATGCCATACAAATAATATCTCCATATATTGAGTGCGAAGACAATTGCGGTTAGTTCTAGATCACAAGTAGGGTAATTATTCTCATGAGGTTTCAACTGTCTTGACGCATAGGCAATGACTTTTCCATATTGCATCAGAACACAACTCAAACCTTGGTGTGACGCATCGCTATAAACAACAAAACCATCATTGCCTAATGGGAGGGTAAGCATAGGTGCTGATAAAATTTTATACTTCAACTCTTGGAAACTCCGTTCACATTGATTGGATCACTTAAACTTCACATTCTTCTAGGTCAACCGAGTCAAAGGTCTTGCAATTAGGACAATGTCCCAAATAAAATGCCAGTAATAACCAGCTAACCACAAAAATCTATGTATCTCTGTCACACTAGTTGGCCTTGTCCAATTGACTATCGCTTCAACTTTTGTTAGGTCCACTTGAACGCCATCTCCAGATATAACATGACCCAAGAACACCACTCGATCCAACCAAAACTCGCACTTACCAAACTTTGTAGACAGTTTGTGATTCCTCAGGGTTTGTAAGAAAATTCTGAAATGTTTCCTGTGTTGCTTCTCACTTTGAGAATATATCATAATATCATCTATAAATAAATTATGAATTGATCTAGAAAATTCCTAAACACCCAATTCATCAAATTCATGAATACTGCAGGTGAATTTGTCAATCCAAATGGCATCACAATGAATTCATAATGCCTATAGCGAGTCCTAAAAGCAGTCTTGGGTATATTTGACTCATGTACTTTCAATTGATGGTATCCCAACCTCAAATTAATCTTTGATAACACTTTGGCTTCTTGCAATTGGTCGAATAGGTCATCTATCCTAGGCAAATGATACTTGTTCTTGATAATTACTCTATTCAACTGTCAATAGTTGATACACATCCTTAATATTCCATCATTCTTCATTACAAACAGCACGAGTGCTTCGTAAGATGAGACACTAGGTCTAATGAAATTCTTGCCCAATAATTCCTATAATTGTTCTGTCACGACCAATTTTCTTATAATGGCATCCGTGACCAGCCAGTGAGTCAAAACCCACATGAGACCTTTTATTTTGAAAACTCTTTTGTTAGTTTTGGTATAAAACGACTTTCTTTTATTAATTTCACAAAAACTTCCCCAGCGATCTTTTTAAAAACTTCCCAAATCATACTAGTGCATACATACATCATCTAGTTTTTGTTCATATGTACATAAAATGGAAAAGATACAACGTTCGAGGTTAACAAAAAAAAGCAAGCAAGGAAAACATCATTTTCAACCAGATCACTTTTGGGCATCACCTGAAACATAATTTCAACAAAACACTGGCAAGGCTAGTGTGAGTACATAGATATCTGAGTTATTACTTGCTTTCTATTATTAGAATGATATTCAAAATAAATGGTTTTACCAATAATCCGGAGAGATACCTCGTAGTTGAAAATGATCATTCCCTAGTCATTTGGCTGTGACCAGTGCCTTTATTGTATTACCTCGCTGGTATACTTTATTGTCTTCCAGCGATCGAAACGTCGTTTATACTATTATTCTCATCTTTATAATATTCATATTTTTGTAATTATTCTCAATTAATATCAATAGTGGTGCACCCCAAAAACCGTTATAAAACAATAATTGAAAACTAAACTAATCCAGATATCATAAGAATCACCTTGACTTTTGCAAAAATCAATAATTTTTGCTCAACAATACCAAATCGAAATACATAAAAACCTATCAGTTTTAGTATGATGCCTAAAATTATAGAAATCTGAAACTTTAACTTTTAAAAATTTGAATATTTTATCTTAACTTTTAAAAGGTGCTTAAAGATAAATTATGCAAAATAACTATTTTACTTCAATCTTTCAAAATCTCTTAATTTTGAAAACTGGATTTTCATAAAATTGACTTATAAAATTTTTATCACAAGTTTCAAATTAAAATGCTTGACTAGAAATGTATTTTCAAAACTAATTTGGTGTCTATCACAAACTTAAAAATCGGATTTTTACTAAAATGTTTGAAGTTTAGTTTCTACTAGATATTTCCAAATCTAAAAATATTAATTTATGAATCTTAAATTTTATATAAAAAAAATCTTTTAAGAGATTAAAAATACTTATTTTTAGAAAATTCCTGTAACAAAATTTTTATTCAATGACATGCAAAAATATTATGTTTAAGTTTTCAACTAAAATTTGGTTTTTGTAAAAACTTATTTATAACTAATTAAATCCCATGTAAAATGTTAATTTTAGCAAAAGCTTTATCAAATTTTATTTTTATAAAGTGTTTTGTCTTAAGTTATCAAATCTTTAAAATTTATTTCGAGAATCTGCTTTAAAAAAAAAACTTGATTTTTATAATGAACCAGCTAACTCATGAAATAAAAATTTAGACTAAATTAGAAGTTTATAATTTTTTTGTAAAAACTAAAACATTTTATTTTAAGCTTTTAATTTTTATTCAACTCAATTAGAATTTAGTAACATGGATCACTTTATTAATTTTTATCTTTAATTTATAATAATATACTATAAGAAAATATAAATTTTATCTTATTTTTTATAAAACACAAACTTTTAAAATTCCTAACAGTGGCATGCATGATATAAGGTGTAACATGGAAATGGAATGCAATGAGCAAAACATGTAACAGGTTACAGAACCATTCACGCGTGCATGAACAGCGAGGAAACTGGGGGTGATTTGGTTTTTTCGTCAAACTTTAGCAGTTTCGTTAAGGCAATCTAGGCAACAGTTTTGACCGACGTTTCTGGCTATGCAAAGGTGGCCGTGGGGCGGTGTTAACTAATCTTACGGCGGAGAAAATGGTGCACTGTGACGGCGGCCGCAGGTGGCCGAAAGTGGCCCGGAAAACTATTTTTCCGAATTTTTGAAAAATAGATAATTTGTTAGTGGGTCGTCTCGGGGAGGTCGTGGTGGGTCGTAGGAGTGTTGTGGGGGTAGTTACTGGTGGTTGGAGGTGGTGTCATGGCCGGTTGTAGTGTTGGAAGGGGAGAGAGAAGTGATGCCGAGAGAGATGGTGGCGATTTGTTGCTGTTTGGTGAAGATGGTTTAGGAGAGACAGTGAGGCGCTGTTAGGATTGTGTGCTTGGCCATTGTGATTCCTTGGGGAGAAGTACTGATGGAGAATGAGGCTGTTGGGTCGTGGTGGAGGGAGGAGAGAGATGGCCGAGAGAGAGAGAAACACGGAAAAGGTGGGCTCTTTTACCCTAATAAGTTCTTTTTCAAATTTAATTAACAAAATAGAAAATTTTAAACTTTATTCTCAACCTACGTAAAAACGTGTTTAGCAAATATGTCTTTTTTACAAATATATTTGAAAAAAGCTTTAGTTTTAGAAAAAACATATTTAAAAGTAAAACGTGTTTACTAAACACATTTTATGTTTTAATTTTTCGTAATACATAATACGTTTTTGCTAAAAATATTTTATTATTTTTGTAAAAAAAATAATTTTTCTAATAACATTTTAAAGCTTTATACAGAAAATGTGATTAGGAAAAATGTTTAAGTGTAAAACTTTTTATACAGAAAACGTGTTTACTAAGCACGTTTTAAGTCGATTGCTCTGTTTTCGATTCTTCTTTGCAATCCCTCCAAAGTTGCGCACCAAACTGATTGCTCGGCGTCCACCACCACCCTCTCACTTTTTCCCCTCACCATTTGGTAGACACGAATCGTTTCGGTGTAGCCTTAGCGCCGATCATGTGTTGGGTTTCTGTTTGGCTTGCAAGGCTAGCGAGTTTGTGATCCACGTAGAGTGTTTTGTGTTTTCGGTGATCGTGAATAGCACGCGCCACTGTCACCCCCTTTTCTCTCGCCTTCGTCCGGTCCGTTGACGATGGGTTCGGCGAATTCTAATGCGATATTGTTTGCGAGGGTGAGGTGAACAAGTTGGGGGACCGTGCTGCGCCTAAAAAGGGCAGCATGGTGCTGTGCCTTGCTTGAGGCGAGTTTATGAATAAATTTTTATGATCGAGGCCGTTTATTACATAGAACTCGTCGAGTTTATTTTTCACGTTAAAATTTAAATTGATCCGATATATATAGCTAAGTGATTGAGCAACACTTGTTTAACAATTTTTTTTTCAAAATTATAATTTTTATTTATTTATTTATAAAATAATATTATGAGATCTTATTCAATCACTTAGTTACAGATATCGATTCAATCTGAAATTTTTCTTAAATAACAAACTCGACGAATTCTACGTAATGAACAGATTCGATCATAAGGATTTGTTCGCAAACTCGCCCCAAGTAAAGCACAGCACCGTGCTACCCTTTTTAGGCGCAGCACGGTCCCCAATATGAGGTGAACCCAAATTCTTGTGTTTATTATTGTGCTGAGTCCAAATTCATCGTTAGTGGAACACCGTGAAGGTTTACGAGAAAAGCGTGTTTAGTAAACACGTTTTCTTTTTAAATATACTATCAACGTAAAGTGTGTTTGTTAAACACGCTTTCTATATAAATTATAAAAGCGTGTTAAATCGTGTTTGTTAAACATGCTTTACGTCAAAAATTTTAAAAACGTTTTAGTAAAAATGATTTATGTATTACAGCAGAAAGCGTGTTTGCTAAAAATATTTCATATTGTTATATTATCTTTCTACACTACCTGTGTTGCTCAAGGTTCAAGCGTATTTAGTAAAAACGTTTTTATGTAAAGCGTGTTTGTTAAACACGCTTTTACGTAGGTTGAAAATAAAGTTTAAAAATTTCTATTTTATTAATAAAGTTTAAAAGTTAACGTATTAGGGTAAAAGTGCCTAAGAAGGTGGCGGTGGTGGTTGTACGGTGACAGTGGTGTTCGGTGGTGGCTGGTGGTTGTGGGAGAAGGGCCCAGAGAGAGAGAGAGAGAGAGAGAGAGAGAGAGAGAGAGATCGGCGGTGGTTGGTCAGGTGGAGGTCATCGAAGAGAGGACGCCGGCGTGGAGCGACAGTGGTGGCCGGAGTGGCACCGACGCTAGGTGGACGATGATCGCGGTGGAGGCGCAGCTGAGCCTCTATGGTGCTTCTTCTTCCTTGAAGCTGTTAGCTTCAACAGCTTATTAGAAGATTGTATATATTATATGTTATATATGATATATTACGTATATACCAATCAATCCAGAGGGGATTCACTCGAATGCTGTGAAAAAAGAAAAAGTCTATGTACCCAAAAAAAGTACTCAGAATTTTATCCTAAAAATAATTTGTTGGGTGTAGATTCATATTTAATAGGATATGAAACACACTCCAAGTAAATATTAACCATCCACTTTAATTTTTTTTTAGTTTTTTATGAAATAACTTGATCATTTATAGGCGTGGCTTTAAGCCAGCTGTCCCCCGTTAACAAAAAAAATAGGCTCAAACAATTCATCGTAAAAAATTTTACGTACAATTTTTAATTTAGAAAATTTTTAAAATTTAGGTATAAATATTTATTGTATTTTTGTGAATTATTGTATAATTAAAATTTTTATTAAAATTTTCTAGCTATATAATATTTTTTATTGTAATTTATGAATTATTTGCATTTTTTATAGATGTAAAATTTTAATTTCCGAAAATTTCTAAAAATTTGAGATAAATTTTTAATATTATTTTATGATTTATCGTGCAGGTAGAATTTGCATAAATTTTTTTTAATTATACAATAAATTTTTGTCTCGGTATTTGGTTATTTAGAAGTTTTAATAAATGTAAGTTTTTGGGCTAAATTCTTAAAATTACAAATAAGGCTTTGTTAGGAATTTAATTTTTTATTTAAATGTAAGGAATTTAATTTTTTATTTAATTTTTTAAGTTAAGGGATATCATACCTTACGCAAAAAGTTCTGAATATTTGCTTCTTATGTTGATTTTTCCCCCCACGTAGATTCACCCCGTATGGTTGTCCTACCATACTTTGACAAGTGGAACAACTTTGTTGCATGGTCGTTTTTCTTGGCGGTCTAGGATGCGCATTTGTCGTTTTTCATAACTTAGATTTTGACTTATTTCCATAGGTGGTCGCGTTAGGACTTGAGTTGGATCGGCAATGTATTTTCTTAGCATTGGTACGAGTAAGACATCGTCAATCGAGGCAAACTCAATTCGTGGAACGAGCTTTGAGCATATCTTCTATTGCTGGTCGCTAGAAGTTCTGGGCAGCTTTTCGAACGAGTTTTGGTCTTATATGGTGATCTTCTTCCATATCCATCTAACTTAGGGTTCACTCTTTCGTCCATGGAGTCTTTTTGTAATATGCCACATGAAATGCATTTTGCTATCCGGCGGACATATTTTCAACGATCCCACTTTAAGTAGTCTTCGGTCTCAGTCGATAAACAGCGTCACTAAAAATCACATTGAAGTATTTATCTTTTGAGACAAATTGCTTTCCATTTGCAGGATAGGATATCAATTCGTTGTGTCACTAAGGTTCCAATGTTCTCATTATCTTCTAAGCAAAGTGGGACGATATAAAAGGATTGTGCCGAAAGAGGTCAACTCTTAAGCATGATTAACTTCTTCCATGTTTTGACGATCTCCCAAGACTAGGGTAACATCTCCCTTGCTTTCGGTCGTTGTTTTCATTCTTTTGTCTCTCACATGGTATTCACTTTGCGTTATCTTAAAAAGAATTTTCTAGGCTATTTCTTGAACAAATCTTCAACTAAAGTTCGTAAATACACTATAAGAAAAAAAGTCTTTAGTGATAAAATCTAATGACGAATTTTATTTTTCTAGATAAAAATAATATTGTAGTGAGAGAATATCAATTTCGTCACTAATAATACCCATTTTGTGACAAAATTTAAATTTTGTTAGTTATTAGTAAAGATAATATTTCGTCATAATATGTATGTCTTTTGCCACGAATTTTATTTTTCTTTCTAAAAAGATTTCAAATTATTCGTGACGAATATATTTCGTCTTAATATATGTCTTTTTGTGGCGAGTGTTATATTCTCATTACTAAATAATTTTTAATTATTTACTACGAAAATAATTCCTTACCAATAATTAGTTATTTTGTAAGAATTATAATTTTTTATCATAAAAAAATATTTAAAAATAATTTTGGGTTACAAATTTCAAGATTTTAACGTGCAACATAAAATTAGTGTGGCAAAATTTTTATTTTGCCTATTTCCTTCGCACCCGTCCCTCCTCCCGTCATTCCACTTCTCCTAGTCAATAAATTTTGTTCCCTGGTTCACGTTATTCGTCTTTTACGTTGTCTTCGTCTTCAAAAGACAAAAAGAAAAAAAAAAAACTTGATCGAGAAAAGGATTAGTTTAAACCTGGACTGAAAATCTTCACTGGTGCTCCTCGGACTGAAAATCTTGGTTTCAGGCAGATGTCCATCTTCGTCCGTAGAACCTCCAGCCAGAGACGATCGCCACCGTTTCTCTCCGTCGCGCGCCACCTCTTCTCCTCCTCCACCGCCGCCACAACTACCATCTCCTCAATCCCTGCTTCCTCAAACCTCTACGACAAGTACCCCTTCAAACCCCTGCTCTCCCTCCGCCAAAACCCTAACCACAAATCGCCAACCGACAACAAAACCACCAAGAAGCAAAAACTGCCGTACCGTCCGCCGTCGTCGCTCGACCGCGCCGGCGCGAATCCCTTGCGCTCCGACCTGCCGTTCGATTTCCGGTTCAGCTACACGGAGAGCAATCTGGCGGTGAGGCCCATTGGGCTTTTTGAACCCAAGTACCAGCCATTCGGTTCAGACAGTCTCGTACCTATGGTTCGAGATGCTTTTCTCACCAATGAATTGGTGCGGATAGATTGCCAAGGCCTTGAGAAGAGTTACTACAAGAAAATAGGCCGCAAGCTCAGGGTAAAACTATGGCTTCTGTTCAATCTCACCTTGTGATGATTGTCATATTGTTATCTATATGCAAATCTGCTGTTTATTTGAGTGATTCTAGTAAATGAATAATGTCTTGCGTCATTATTATTGGTTGCTAAGTTCTTTTATGCATATTGAAGTTCTTATCAATTAATTGTGATATAAAATTCGTTTAGTTATTATTGTACTAATATGAAAAATGAGAAAAAAAAAAATTACTTGAGTATTTATTTATTTATTTTTATTATTTCATATTTTACTTTAAAATATTTTTTTTATTTTAGTATTTTTAACCAATAAAATATGATATTCAAACAAATAACTAAATTGGGTGTTTGAAATAATTTTTTGGATTGTACTATGATGAGAGAATAAATTAATAGACAATAAATAATAGTTTGAATTTAATTTTAAGAGTTAATATTTTCAATTTCAATAATACCAATATTTATATTCTATATTTTTTTGAGTTTTTTTATTATTGTAGATAAATTCCAAATAATGTGAAGATAATTTATTGTATCAACTATATATTATTTTGTTATTTTTCTTATTGTGTTTGCAAATTTGCTACAAAAAGAAGATGGCATTGAAGAATTTTATGTTACAATTTTTTAAATATTATTTTATCAGATTAAATATTTTTTTTTGTCCATTTATTTGGAACGAATTGTTTGATACATTTTTTTGAAGTTAAAAATACATTTACATTATTATGTAGACAAATTGGAGATTTATACTTGATTGTTGTGGTGAATTTTAATTAATTTTATCACTTATTCTATCTATTTGCGATGAAATAGTTTACAACCATTTACATTATAGTAGCGACGAAATTTGTTTTGTCACAAAAATTTGATTTTGCGATGATTTTGCAATAAATTTAGTCGTTACTAATTGTTATTAACAATTTAGGTAAATAAAGTTGCTACGAAAATGTTGTCACTAATTGTTTTTATTTGCGAGGAATACTGACGGAGAATGAGGCCGTTGGGTCATGGGTGAGGGGCGAGAGAGATGGCTGAGAGAGAGACGAGTAAGAAGGTGGCGGTGGTGGTTCTATGGTGATAGTGGTGTTCGACGGTGGTTGGAGGTTGAGAGAGAGAGAGAGAGAGAGAGAGAGAGAGAGACGTTGGTTGGCCAGGTGGAGGTCGCCGAATAGAGTATGCCGGCGTGAAGTGACGATGATGGCCGGAGTGGTGCCGGCATTGGGTGGACAATGGTCGCAGTGGAGGCGCGGCTGAGCCTCTGTGGTGCTTCTTCTTCCTTGAAGCTGTTAGCTTTAACAGCTTATTAGAAGATTATATATATTATATATGATATATCATGTATATACGAATCAATCCAGAGGGAATTCACTCGAATGCTATGGAGAAATCATGGAATAGCTTGGCTATTTATAGGCGTGGCATTAAGCTAGATGTCCCCCATTAACAAAGAGGCTCAAATAATACATCGTAAAAATTTTTATGTAAAATTTTTAATTTAGAAAAACTTAGAAATTTAGGTATAAATTTTTATTGTATTTTTGTGAATTATCATATAATTAGAATTTTTATTATAATTTTCTAGTTATATAATATTTTTTTATTTTAATTTATGAATTACCAATATTTTTTATGGATGTAAAATTTTAGTTCCATAAAATTTCTAAAAATTTGAGATAAAATTTTAATATCACTTTATGATTTATTGTGCAGACAGAATTTGTATAAAAAGGTCTTGGTTATTTAGAATTTTTAATAGATGCAAGTTTTTGGGCTAAATTTTTAAAATTACAAATAAGGCTTTGTTAGAAATTTAATTTCTTATTTAAATGCCGAGTGTTACATGTTCCTTCAATTCTTGTAACTCAATAGGCAAAATTATATAGAGACGAATAGATATGTGCGTTGTGCCTGGGTAGAGATCGACCGTAAACTCTACTTATCGATCTGAAGTTAATCCTGATAATTCCTTTGAAAATACATCAAGAAACTCACAAATGATTGGCACCTCCGAAAGCTCCTTTCCTTCCATCTCTATGTCCACTACGTGTGCCAAAAACCTGTGGTAACCCTTTTTCAACATCTTCGAGGCCTTAATAGCCAACACAACACAAACAGGTGTTCTATCATTATCCTTTTGGAATACAAATTTCTTTTTGCCAAGTATCCTAAAGATTACTCTTTCTTTCGAAACGATTTAACGACGCATGGTAGGATGACAATCAGTCCATCCCAAGAATCAGATCGAAACCAAGCATGTTCAAGGGCATCAAATCTACCAACATATCCTTATCTCCTACCTTCAACACACAATCATGTATATGCTTTTAATTATCACTTCTTCCCTATTAGTGTAACTATAGTTATCATTCAACCAAGAGATTCCATCATTACAAAATCTACTTATGTGATGAAAGTGGGCGATAAAAATGAGAGTGTTGATCTAGGGTCTATTAGAATATATGCATTTCTATTAAAAGTGGTAAGTGTACCTATCACCACATCAGGCGTAGCCTAAGCATCTTAGCATATGATATCAAAAACTCGTGCCAGAACCCTTGGGACTTCCATTGGTCCTTTTCCTTTTTCTTTCACACTTCTAGTTGGCCCCTCCATTCTTTTACTTTCTGTAAATGATTGTGCTAGTATCCCAGAATGTCTGCACTGAGTAGCTCTATCTCCTAGTTCACCATAACGATAACAGATGATTCCCTGGTTGATCTTTGAATAATCCTTCTTAAAGTGGTTAAGGGCTCCATAGCTGAAGCAACTGTTCATTTTTTACTCCTCTACTCACTCAGACACTTCCTTGTTCGATCGATTCCCTTTATGTCAAGAATTCTTCGTAGTTGACTGATAACTCTAGCTTCGAAAAGCTCATGGCCTTGGGGATTACCCCTAAGACCCTGTCCCCCTACTTTGCTCATCAAGGTATTCCTAAACTTGCGCTTCTTAAAGTCTTCACTTCATCCTTCTCCCTCTTTCACGTCTTTCTCGATTATTTTTGCCTTGTTTATCAAACTCGCATAGCTACTCATTTCAAGGACAGTCAACCTTGTTTTAATCGAAAAACTTAAACCCTTTTGAGATATGCTACACTTTTTCTCCTTGTTTGATATAAGTTGGATAGCATATCGCGATAATTCTGTAAACTTCATCTCGTACTCCGCCACGCTCGTCCTACCTTGCTCAAGGTTGATGAATTCTTACTCCTTATACTTATAGGTTATGGGCTTGTATTTTTCATCAAATGCCCTCACAAAATGATTCCAGGTAATCTTCTAGGGTATAATAAGTTCAACTTCTGACGCTTGCATCTTTAATATTCTCTCTATGATGTCCCACCAGTTGTATGCTTCTCCCATGAATATAAATGCTATGAGATCGATTTTATCATCTTCATTTACTCCCAACCTGTCCAAAATACGTACGGCATCATTTAACCAGTTCTCTGCTTCTGCAAGGCTAAGAGTCCCTATGAATTCTTTTGTACCCAGGTCCTTGAATTGTTTGATTAGGAAGTTACTATTTCTCTCAGCTTGCATTGCAATCCACCTTGCATTCTGTTCTGTCAACCTTCCAATCGCTTCCAACATCCTAATTATCGAGTTAGGTTCCACTAGTCCCACTTGTGGAGACTCTTCTTGTTGTGTTTCATTATACTGATTCGGGATGAATGACGCTTCGTTCGAGTTCTCCATGCTTCACCCTATTATAAGAAAGGTATGGATTAGGGCTCGACATATGAGTCCAACTTCAGGGTATCAAGGTAGGAATAGACTATTTAATAGAAGATTCAACAACATATGGCCCATCTTCCCAATCTGATAACATACTTAAACTTTCAATCAGGACCCTACGCCTATACTATAGAACATGTTTTCCAAATAAACCTCAAAGCCAGTTAGTCAGATGCCCGAAGAAAAAGGTATGACAACCCTAGGTCTAAACCACTTTGTTAGCCCAAGAGCTTCTTTAATTGATTTTGATGATTTTCATAATTCATTTCCTATAAATAATTGTCTTTAATTG
>JAOTRH010129828.1:0-14331 GCA_034768845.1 Heliamphora exappendiculata | reverse complement strand
TGGACAAAGCAGACATAAGGAACCCAATTAATATGCAATGTATTGAATTATTAGTTGTTGGGCCCAATGACAAAGAACTTGAACAGCTGAGTGTCTAATCATATGAAGCATTGGTCCAATTCATATTTGTTCATTTAAATTTCTTTATGTTACTTTGGTTTCTATGAACATGCTTGCAGATGATATGCTTCTGCCTTCTTTTGGTTCAACTTGCTGTCGTGATTGTTTTTTGTACTGATTTCGTGTTTGGTTAAATGTTTATACTGAGATGGCTTAAAATGACAACCTTTTTACTAAAAATGTTTATACTGAGATGACAACCTTTATACCGTGGATGAAATCTTGCAACTTACATTTTCAGTTTTAATGATTCAAGGGAAAATGAGGAAAACAAATTTTAATGCAAACAGGCACACAGGCAAACAGGCACAGCTATGCATTGCTTTCAATGCAAACAGGCACACACAGACAAACAAATTTTTTTCTGTGCATTGCTTTCATTGCTGTGCATTGCTTTCAACCTGCCCAGCTACTGCACATTGCTACACATTGCTACACATTGCAGCACCCAATGGCCGCACAGTCATTGGACGCTACTGCTGCCATGCCTCATATTACACTGTCTTCACCGTCTCCTACATCTACCCAGGACAGCACGACCGTAGGTATGTTTTATGTATATATGCATTGCATTGTTAAAAATGTAATACAAATTGTCTACTAATCAAGTTTCACTTTTTTGGTCTTTTCAACTACAACCTCCAGAAAAAATTGAGGTCCAACTCGTGGGAAAAAAACATCGCAGATCATAGCTAGCCACGGTGGCATCCCACTCCCTGTTGAGATTCCCGATGATGCTGGAGCCCCTATTGGGGAGAATGCTACTAGGCTAGCTAATGAACTCGGAGTACAAATTAAAATGGCTGCACCATTACAAGGAGTGGAAAAATGGGACGACATTGACGATGAACTCAAAGCCCCAATTATACAAACAACACGAGTATTTCAATTCAATATTGATCATAGTGTTATCTTGCTATGTATGAAAATAAATTCTAATTTGACAATTCATATGTATGCAGGACAAGTTTGAGATTAAAGACTATGACACCAACGAGGTTGTTAGGAGTTGTATTGAGAAAAAATGTCAAAATATTTATAAAGATTGGAAGGCACGTATGAAAAGGCATTATGTGGACATGATAGAGGCTGGTGATGACCCGAAGACTAGGCCATACAAAGGAGTCAAACAAGAAGACTGGGAGTATATGATTAATCATGTTTTGACATCTGAAAAGCACGCAGTAAGTTTTTTATATTGGAATTGCAATAGTAATAGCAATATTTAACTTATATATTCTTCAAAACATTTTGTAGATTCGGGCTGAGAAAAACAAAATCAATCGATCTAAGTTGCCGTTCAACCATACATTGGGTTGCAGATCTTTTCCTGATGCGATGTCCATCAAGGTGATATGTTTTTAGTTTTAAAACAAGATATATAAATATCAATTGCTAAATATTCACTAACTCATAGCATAAATTGCATTAGGCAAACGAGAATGGTGGTGAGAAACCTCACATTTCAGACTTTTTCAAGGACTCCCACACGAGAAAGAAAAAAGGTGACTGGGTAGACCCCGTATGTGCTGAATTGCATGTAAGTACATTCAAGTATTTGTTCAATTGTAAATTTTTTTTTTGTATTATTACTAATTGTTTAACTTTTTATAAATATTTCAAACAAAGTTTGAAAGGTTACGCAAAGAGACATCACAACCTGGAGTGGAACTAGTCACACAGGAGCAGATGGCGATTGATGTACTAGGAAAACGCTCTAGTTACTTAAAAGGATATGGAATTGGTGGGAGGTCGTCATCATCTAGAAGCTTGACTGCACAATCGCAACAAGAGGTCCAAACTCTCCGAGATAAAGTGGAAACATTGAATGAGTTGAACAAGATCTAAGAAGAAATGATAAAGCAGCAACAAGAGTCAATAAAGCAGCAACAAGAGACGATTGAAGCGAATAATAAGAAGTTCGAGGCTTTTCAAGATTTCGTGGTTCGCCAAATGGGAGTGTCATGGTCTCAACGCGACAATGGTAGTGGTGGATCGAGCTCTTCTTGGTAAGTCTACCTATAGTACTAAAGCTTAATCTAGTTATCGAATGTTTTTGCAAGATCTTGAGAGTTAGAGGTCAAAAGTTTGGATAAGCCATCAAATAACTCTAAAACTCGTACGAACAAGTCAATCTAGAGTAATATGACTTGTGAAAACAAATCACACGTTAATTCGACGTCTTGTTTGAGAATTAGATGAAAGTTTGTTAACCTTGAAACTTAAAAAATCGCAAAAAAGTCATAAGAGGTCAAAACTATGGATAAACAATCAAATGACTTTAAAACTCGTACGAACCCGTCAATTTAGAGTAACGTGACTTGTGAAAACAAACCATACGTAATTCAAGGTCCGAACATGTACACATTACTAGGCCAAAGAAACTTGTACTAATAATGGGCACCTCAATACAAATTTAGGTTAGATAATAAAAAGAAAATTTATGTAATTTATATTTTTTTAATTTGATTAATTTTATGTTTACTATATAGAGTTTAACAATGATTTTTTTACTTTTTCTTGTAACAGATACGGATTGGGGATTTTATTGTGCTTTTGAAATGATGATCATGCTATTGGGATTGAGGAAATGATGAACTATTTTGTAATTCATATAACTTTTTATTCGGATATGTTTTGAACGGTTGATGAATGTTTGGTATTTGTTATTTTTTATTTGGATATGTTTTGAATTACATTATTATTATTATGAAATTTTTGGTGAATTGAATCGATAAGAATGCATTTGGTGGTGATTATTATTGTGTTATACAGGTTTTTTTGTGTGTATGATTAGCGAAAAAAGTATTATAGTTTAATTATGGGAGTTTTGTTTCTAGTTTATCTTTAGCGACGAAAATGATGTTTGTCGCTGAAAATTCATTGTGTTTTTATTGACTATATAGTGACATATGTTTTCGTCGGCAAATGTGACTATTACCGAAGAATTAAGAGAATCAGCGACGGCTACTCTGTAGGCAAAGATAGGTCATTGGTGACGCAAATGCCTTGTCGTTGATTGGTTACCATTAGCGACGACTGGCCTTTTAGGCAAATACACATCATTGCCGACGAATTTGGCCTGTCGTGAATAATTACTATTAGCGACGAATGCCTTAGTAGGCAAAGGTAGTTCATTACCGACGATTCTGTCGTCGGTAAATGGGGATCTTTCGGCGACGACACAAAACCGTCGCGGTAGATCTTCCCAGACCAGGGTTCGGCGACAAGTTGGCGACAAATTTGCAATCGTCGCGAAAGGTGTTTGGCGGCGAATTTTGGATTTTTAGCGACGATTTTTCTCGTCGCTGTTGATGCTTTTTCTTGTAGTGATGTGTGTGTTTGGCGTGTGTTTAGTGTTTGTGGGTGTGTTTTGTGGGTGTGTGTTTAGTGTGTGTGGGTGTGTGTTTAGTGTGCTGTGTGTGTGTGAGAGAGAAATTAGATACTGTGTTTGAAGAAATTGTGAACCGTGGACAGTTGTTTGCTTGTAAAATGCTATAAAAAAAATGTAAGAGTTTTAAAAGATTTATAGATTTAAAGTATCAAGAATTTTATGAAAAGGGAATTCAACAATAAAGTTTTATACAGATCTTAAAGATTTAGAAATTTAAAATAACATAATTTTTTAAAGATAGAATGAAGTAAATTATAATTTTGCATGTTATAAGCTTTATTAGGATTTAAATAAATCAAATTTATAAATTTTTGAGTTCTAAAATAGTTTTAAAGATTAGGAAATTAAAATAAAATTTTCTTAATAAAAAGATTAGTGTTTTTAGTTAAATTCAGAAACTTACAAACTTAAAATTTATAAAATTTACTAAGACTTTTTTTAACTAAATTATTATAGAAGGTTGTAAACTAGGTTTTATTTTAGAAATTTCAAAAGTAATAGAAATTTATATAATTTCAACGAAAATAAAAATTTCATGGTTCGGGAGCTAAATTTTAAATAATAAGTTTTGGGTAAATTACAGTGACCTCTCCTGAAATTTAGTAAAATATCAACAACCGTCCCTATAGTTTCTGAAATATCATTAACCTCCTATCTGGTTTAGGTTTTACATCAAATTAGTCAAATCATTAAATTTTTGCTCAGCTATTCTTTGTTTGGCATGTTTTTTGAATAAATTTTTATAATCCAATCCGTTCATTACATAGAATTCGTCAAAAATTTTTAGCATATGAAAATTCAGATTCATCCGATATCTGTAACTTAGTGATTGAATAAGATCTCCTAATAAATAAATAAATAAAAATTATAATTTTAAAAAATATTATTAAACAAATGTTACTCAATCACTTAGTTATAGGTATCATATGAATCTTAATTTTTATATATCAAACAAACTCGACGAGTTCTACATAATGAACGGATTGGATCATGAAAAGTTATTCAAAATACATGCCAAACAAGGTACAGCTGAACGAAAATTTAATAGTTGGACTAATTTGATGCAAAACCTAAACCAGATTGGAGGTTAATGACATTCAAAAGCTACATGGGTGGTGGTTGATATTTTATTAAATTTCAGGGGATGTCACAGTAATTTACCCTAAGTTTTTTTTAAAACTAAACAAGTTAATAAATTATAGAATCTTAGCTAGGTTTTATTTGCTACTTGAAAATTTCAAATCGTTTGTAAGAGATTTGGTTTCTTGCTAGGCGCCGGGAATTTGTCTTCGGAGAATTATGAATTTTGAGATAAAAAAAGAATAGAGAGTTTTGTCGTGCCTAAGTCAAGGTGAGAGTGCTTAAGTATTATTTTGAACTTAAATACATGTGTCACGCCCTAAAACCTGGGGTTACGTGAAAATTCACCAAACACCAGTTTTATGAAAATATAAGTTTTTAAACATTTAAATCCGCATGTTGAAACCAATAGAATACTCAACTGAAGTATCTATCAGAAACAAAACATACAGTTCCAATATGCATACAGTATATTGCCTTACGGCGTACAAAATCTGTCTTCAGGAACATGCATACCAAAAAGAGAAAATTACAAAAATCTTTCGCCACCGCAGGTACCACAAGAGCTACTCATGGTCATCACCCGTAGCATTACCTGGAAATGGTTTTGATAAGAAAATTCCATCTGTTAGTCGAAACCCAATAGAAACAGACTATAAAGCTGTAAAGAAGGATATGCAATCATATAGTGGGAGTGAACTCAACCACAAAACCCAAAACGGTTTTCCATCAGACCATCACGAGTCTCAAAACGGTTTTATTTCATAAAATCTATGTTTTCAATTCTTAAAACTATGAATTGAAAATAATACAAATAAACCACCACGGTTAAGGAAAAATAGTAACCAAAATCATTGTTCCCTCACGGAATGTACCATCGTGGAAAAAGAAGAAGAATATGATCTTATGTATCGACTCTATCACAAGGAGACATGAGTAACAACTATGGACTTCTGCCAATTACCTTGACCCCAGCTATTCAAGACTCGCTAGGTAATGACAACTTTTATACAGAGCACCATAACGTATCGCTTAATTTACGGGCCCGACAACCCGAGGGTACAAAGCACCCAACCAACTCAATTTACGGAGACTAACCCGAAGGTACAGAGCACCTACGCTGCGCACATTTCTGGACTTACACCGATGGCAACGCGTGCCAAATACACGTCATTCTGGCACATCTAGATAATTTTCTAAAAATCGAATCGTAACTTGACTACAAAAAGTATTTCACAAAAATACATTATACATGTGTATATATATATATATCCATCCATCAATATGGAGATCAAACAAAACATTTCAAAATATTTTTCCTGAAAAATAGTTATACAACACGTGTAAACAAATGATCCAATCCATGAACCATGGAGATCAAACCAAAATATGTAAAAACATATTTTCATCAAAACGTTTTACAAAGTGAGCATCAACCCCAAGGGTTAGCTCCAAACCTCCAATAAACACGTTTCTCCCTAAGGTTTTCGTAAAAACTCCTTTTTCCTTCCATCAATCACTTGAGGAAAGCCAACACCCAATCATCGAACTACCAAAACATCACCAACAATCCACACAGGACTCCAGTCGACTAGCCCAAGCCCTCAGTCGATTGAAAAACTCTCTGGAAAAAGAGAACCAAAACAGAGACAATTTCAGCCGACGGACCTCTCAGGTCCAGTTGTCTGAACTCCCCAAAAGATGATCCAGTCGATTGACTTTCAAGGTCCAGTCGACTGAACTTCCCCAGATTTGTGTTGAGCTACGGGTTTTACTCCCAAACCTGAAATCAAGCCTCCAAATAGCCATCAAACATCCTAGACCCCAACACGCCCAAGCCTCACGTCAAAACCTCGAAAGGAAACTCTCAAAACATATTTCCCTCAACCGAAAATGCCGAAAAAGGGTTTTAATCAAAAACCAGATCTAAAACATAAATCACCTTTTCATGTGTTTTTAAACAGTAGAAATGCATAAAATTACATATAACACCCTTATACAACAGTAGATTTTGAATCCTATCTCGTTGGGTAAAAAATCTGATGCCTTGATCTACGTGCAAATTTGAGTTTTATCAGAATAAAATTTCATCCAGATGGATGTGTAGACCACGATGCCAACAACAAGGATCGGCTGTTGGATCGTCAAAAATCAAGTCCCAGGCCCCCGAGAAGTTAGAGAGAAGGCAGAGAGAAAAAAGAGGAAACTTAGGAGTTAAATTTTAAAAATATCTTTTGAAAATATCCAACTCCAGATATTTATAGGCCTCCAAAATATCTTTTTTTTAAAATTTTTGAAATTCTCATCATAACTCCCAGCAACCCTCGGGACCAACCCCGCATGCTCAGATAAACCAAAACATGCATCAAAACACATATAAGCATATTAAGGTGAAAATGCCAAAACGTGTACAAAAACACCGAACATGCATATATATCAAAATGAAATGGTATAGGGTCTCACAACTCTTCCCCCCTTGAGAAATTTTGCCCCCGAAATTCACTACAACGTCACGAGGTAAATAATTCCTAGTATCTAGCACGAACTCCATACTCAAGCTCCCAAGTCGTTTCCTCAACCCCGTGATGAAGCCACTGAACTTTGACATAAGCAATCGTTCTCCCCCATAACACTTGCTCCTTCGTATCTAGAATCTTCACTGGACGCTCCTCATACGTGATATCCTCATCAACCCGCAACTCAGCCCAATCCAGAACATGTGACGGATTTGGCTCGTACTTTCGAAGCATGGAAATGTGAAACACGTTATGCACAGATGCCAACTGAGGTGGCAAGGCCAAACGGTATGCCACCGCCCTAATCCTTTCCAGGATCTCAAATGGTTCAATAAAGCGCGGTGATAGCTTCCCGTTGCGGCCAAACCTCATCAACCCTCTACGTGGCGAAACCTTCAGAAACACATGATCCCCCATTGTGAACTCCAAAAGTCTCCTCCTCTGATCTGCATAACTCTTCTGGCGGCTCTAAGTTATCACCAGACGTTGTCGAATCACTGCAATCTTCTCGGTTGTCTCCCATACTAGGTCGGGTCCCAAAAAAGTAGTTTATCCCACCTCTGTCCAACAAACAGGCGATCTACACGGCCTACCATACAGAGCCTCATACAGTGCAATTCTAATACTGGACTGATAGCTATTGTTGTATGCAAACTCTGCTAATGATAGATGGTCCTCCCAAGAATCCCAAAAATTATGCACACAGGCTCTCAACATGTCATCCAAAATCTGGATGGTCCTTTCAGACTGACCATCAGTTTGTGGGTGAAAAGTTGTGCTGAAGGTCAAGCTAGACCCCAAAGACATCTAAAGACTCTTCCAAAAGCGCGATATAAAGCGCAGGTCTCGATAAGAAACAATAGTTACAGGTACTCCATGCAGTCGAACTATCTCCTGGATATACAATCTACTCAATCTATCCACTAAATCTCTCACTCGAATAGGGAGGAAGTGTGTAGACTTCGTCAACTTATCAACCACAACCCAGACAGCATCATGTCCTGCCGACGATCGAGGAAGTCTTGATACGAAATCCATCATAACATTCTCTCACATTCACTCTGATATAGGCAAAGGCTGCAACAATCCTCCCGGTCTTTGATGTTTTACCTTTACTTGCTGACAAGTAAGGCATCGAGAAACAAATCGAATAACATCCCTCTTCATCCCGTCCACCAGAACTGACGGCATAGATCGTGATACATCTTCGTGCCCCCAGGTGCACTGCAAGACGTGAATGATGAAACTCATGTAGCACCTCAGCTCGGCACGACTCTGGCACAAATAGTCTCCCTGTCAATCTTAAACTCTTATCCGAACTCACCACTCATCCTGCTGTGTCCTTCTCACTGGCAATGCGGTCTCGTATCATCTAAGCCTCCTGGTCGGTTTGCTGAGCCTCTAACACGCGTGCAACCAATGTGGGCTATGAAGCTACCGAATATAAGGTCGCACTCCTCCATGTCTCCCCGAGACACAGATCAAACTCCCTAACGCTCCCAAGTATGTCCCACTCTCGTATAGCCACAGATGCTAACGAGCCATGAGATTTTCTACTGAGTGCATCAGCTACGACATTTGTCTTCCCCGGGTGGTACTACAAATCAAAGTCGTAGTCTCCCAACAATTCCATCCATCGTCGTTGGCAAAGATTCAAGTTTTTCTGTGAAAACAAGTATTTCAAGCTCTTGTGATCAGAGAAAACCTCGAAATGCTTACCATATAGATAATGCCGCCATATTTTCAAAGCGAAGACCACGGCTGCCAACTCCAGATTGTGCGTTGGGTAGTTCTTCTCATGTGTCTTCAACTTTCATGAGTCGTAGGCTACAACCTTATCTCCTTGTATCAACACGTAGCCCAAACCATCGTGTGACGCAGCACATTACACTGTATAACTGTAACGACCCGGCACAGACCCTAGTTGTAATAACCCGGTTAGTAACAACCCGTGTAATGACCCTGCTCGGACCCTAGTAGTAATGACAAATAGTCCACGAGGCCATAAAACACGGAAGAGATTCAAAACCCTAACTCGAACAAAAAACCCTAGGTATGGTTCGAAAATCCTAAAAAGGTCCAAAACACAGGCAATAAAACCCTAACACCCGAAGAATCTCCTAACATTCTAAATTAAGTATATATCATGAAATAATGAATTAAAAATCAAAATGTCTTATAAATAGGGTAAAATAACCGTTTTGCCCATAGACAGTAAAAAGTCTTAAAAATCTAAATTTTGACATATGGATATCCTAAATCAAGAATTTAAGTACAATTAAGTGGTTAAAGACAAAATAATATCAAAAATGACAAAAATGCCCCTTAGTGGCCGACCACCTTGGGAAATGTGCCAAAAGTGACTTATTTTTTTCTTTTTAGCTTTAAATGATGAGAAATGCATTAAATGAAGTATTATGATGATCCTAAACTTGTTGGACAAGTAATATATCTAATAATGTAGTGTTATAAGTCAACAAAAGTAAATAAATTATTATTTAAGTTCATACACAACAAAATAAGTCAAAAAGTTCTATGTTGTCAAAATAGCTTAATTTGACTTAAAAGACTATATCTATTTAATCAATTGCTATGAAAATTATAATAATATATAAAAATATTATTTTTATCATAAAAATATTAATATAATAAGTCTCAGTAGGAAAAGATACCAAAAAGATACATCAAATTAACTTTTAATACATTTTTTTGCATAATAGGGACACGAAAATCGAGGCAAACTCCTTGATTGATGGGGAATCAAATTTTGTCCCCCCAAACAGCCATATAGCTACTTTTAGCTTCACCAAATCTGAATTATAGCCATCAAAACTCACATCAACTCAAATCAAACTCAAAATCGCATTTAATGAAATGAAGAAAATGAAGCTTCCTTGTGTACTTCTTGTCCCCCATGTGTTCCATATCATCCTCCTATTTAAACCAAGCCCAAACACCTCTACTCCCCTTCAAAATTTCGTGCATATAGAGAGAGAAAGAGTGGGTTGAGTGTTCTTGAGAGTTTGAGAGAAGAAAGAGAAAGAAGAAGAAGGAGGGATCCAAAAAGTGGGGTCTTTGGAGACCATGATTTTAAAGCTAAGTCCTAATCCATCCTTCACCATCTTTTGATCTCCCAAACATGTAAGTAAAACCTACAAATCATGTATCTAATATCCCTCAAAACATCCCCCCAACACACCCCTTAAACGCCTAAAAAATCAAGAACTGAAATAAAATCGAAAAGGGCGTTGTAGTTGGAAACCTAGGGGCTGTTATGTTTGTAAATGTTACGAGATGTTGTTGTATATTGTTATCTTTGATATTTATGACATCTAAGTATGCTGGAGCCTTGATATTGAAGTTAGAATCACAAGAATGCAAAGAAATTGAAACAAAAACATGACATGTCATAAGTAGAAGACTTAAACTCTAAGAGGTTTGATTTTCTAGAACTTTGATGTTTCTGCCCTAAGATTTGAAACACCATAACTCTCTGTAGAAATTTGATCTAAGCATGATCTTTATTTCCAGAGTTATATTTGTGTGTTATATTTCATCCAAAATTGGTTTCAACTCATTTGAAGAACCAGAACTCGAGATATTGCAATTTTACCAAAGTGTGTTAAATTCTGACATGTCAACATTACTGACTTGGAAACCCTATGTTAACGTGAGTTCCGAACCTTGGTCAAAACATGAAAAGTGTAGCCAACATGTATATCCATCTACTCACCAAATATGAGAGCAACATATTGAGTTTTGATAGGTTAAAAGCCCTCTGAAAGTTTCTGTTGATTTTCAGTTCCTGAGGAACATTTTGCAACATATTTTTATATGGCCCGAAACCCCTATTTTTAGTGATCTATTACAAAAGTGGTCTACATGAACTTTGTATCTAACATATTGAAGTACTAGTGGCCCAAAAATAAGATCTTAAAACATAGGGATGGTACCCCAAAACTGTTTTAAACCTTCTGTCCAAAATCGGCTCTGCTGAGTTTTGGTGGCAGACAGAACCCACGTTTTAAATTGGTCAAAAAGTCTAACTTGTTTCGAACAACTACCCTTAGCTCTAAACATGAAATTTGTAGGGAACTTGTTAAAGTAGAAAATAATAAAAAAATGGACTCATTTGGACTTAATTTGATATTCCAAAACCGAGAACAACATAAGCTGGTTTTTGGTAAGAATCTGGAGTAAATGTTGAACCAATTTTGCTTAGAATGAAATGTTCACCCTATTGCTTTAGGATTTAACCTTGGTGATAAATATGAGAATTGTAAAATATATTTTTATCTAAATGGTGTTTAAAAATCATAGTTTAATTCTAAGTCTAGATACTCCAAAACCTTGTCGGCCCTTTTAATTTAATACTTAATTTTTGGACTTAAATTTTTTAAGTGCATATTTGAGTACCCTTGTTGTGAGACCCGAGTTCTATATGATGATCGAATTGAATTAATTGATTAGTGCTTTTAAGAGAATATATGATAATTTGGAACCATACTATCCTCTTTGAATCATATCTCGAGAATTGTAGTTCATGCTTCACATACTTGTACTTTATACTTTGCGCGTTATACCATGAATCTTGTTATGCTAGTTGATGCCATGCTGTAGATGGTTATATTTGAGATCCTTATCATACTTTATTGATATTGTCACTTGTATCCTGGCATATTGGAGTGCATCTATGCAAATTGTTGTTGGGATGGGCTGTGTTGAGATCATTTTTCTTGGTTCTGTATCTAGGGCGTCCCTGGTTGCCATTTTTTTAAAAATGTTTTGGGATGTATTCTCCTTGTACACCTTGACTTCGTTCCCGGTGTTGCAAAATTATTATTTTTACACCCTGAGTGCGTCCCCGGTGTTGGAAATGGTTTTTCGTGTGTAAACACCCCAATTTGACAACGTATAATCTTAGGCGAATCCGATGATTAAAACAGGTGGAATAGGGCATCAGTTCGATCCTCGAGAAGTGATCTAAACTCGGTATTTAAACTCGGAACCTTCAAACCAATGAAATTTTGTCGAACCATCGAAACTTGTCGCCCAAGTAAGGTGACCGCCAATTCTCTTCATGGCGCCCGCCATAGAACTTTGTAGAAACCCTAGCTCAAAGTGGCGACCGCCATCTTCAATCATGGCGACCGCCCACTCCCATTGTGGCAACTGCCATGGAACTTTGTGGAAACTTTCAAAAACCTGGCGACCGTCAACTCGCATTGTGGCGACCGCAAACTCTAAATGACCTGACGTGTCCCTTAAATGTGGTAGCATCTCATTGGCTGATAAACTCTATAAATACCATATCCCAGCGTACATTTTCAGTACGAATTTTGAGTGAGAGAAACTCTGCCGATATACTGAGCGATTTCGAGCCCCGACGCCGAATCCCTGTCGAGATACCGAGTCCCGAACCTCCAATACCTCCATTTGAAGCCTTAGCTTGGAATCACCCCCAAGGATTGAGGCACATTCCCCAATTTGAGGATTCCACGATTCAAGTATCTTGTTTGGATCCCCGGTCCTTCTAGCTCCATTTCCTCTCTGTTGGAGTGATCGGGTTACTTTAACTGCGCTAACTTAATAACTTTCTTTATCGCTTATAGTTATTTCATTCATGCTTAAGTTTAATTTTTAGCTTATTTAGTTTACTTAGCAACATTAAGCTTATTAAATCATTAAATGATGCTGACATTCTTTAACAATTACAACTTAACAATGTTGTTAATTGTTACAGCAATGCACTTACATTTATGTGAATGTGGTAATTAATACTACATTTCACATTTAAGTTAAATGGTTGTTTTTTTAATTCATTTTGTTTTGCTAGTATTAGTTTAATTTTCTTTATTAGCATTTATTTTAAATAATTTTTACTTTTCTTATTATGTTAATTTAGTATTCTAGCATCTATTTTCTTTTCTTCATTTTAGTTAGTCTAATTTTTTTTACTAAGCACTTCATTTTATTTTCTTTTCTTGTAACTTTTAATTAAATACATTGCTTTATTTTTCTTCTTAGCTTAATATTCTTTTCCTAGTTTTTATTGTCTATTTTTTTTTCTTTTCTTTCAATAGTAGTGTAAAATTCATTTTCTAACATTTTTACTCCATTTATTTTTTCTCTCTTATTAGTAGTTTTAATCTCCTTTTAATGCACCATTTTCTTTCTCGTAAGCATTTGTTTAAAATTTTTGTATTAGCATTTATATTTATATTTATATTTCTTTTCATATAGCTTTATTTTAATATAGCCTCAATTTTCTTTTTAAATGTTCTGGCTTCTTTTTTCTAATGCTAATGCTTTCTTTTATTTTTCTCTTAGTTTAGTTTTTTTTTTCTAGCTTTTTCTTTTTTATTTTCTTTTATTTATTAGCGTAATTTTCTTTTTTATTATTTTATTTTCTTTTAGTATTGGTTTTAATTTCCTTATAAAGTTTTATTTAGCATTTTTTTTTCTTGTAATATTAGCATTCATCTCTCTTACAAAAAAATTTATTTTCTTTTCCCTATGATTCCTTTTTATCTTTATTTTATTTTATTTTGTTAAACCAAAAATTACAAAAAATATCATAATTTTCTCTTTAAAGGAAAATTCTATATTTCTTTTCATCTCTTTTATTTTTTTTATTTTTTTATTTTCTTTTAAAAATATAAGATGTTAAATCTTCTTTAAAATCTTCCTTTATTGACTTAATTTGTCTTCCTTAGTATTTTTATTTATTTTTTATTTTTTTATTAACCACAAAAAGACACAAAACAAAAAAAGTACCTTTTATGTTAATGTTCTTCTCATTTTTTTAATTTTAATCTTTCAAGTTGATAGTGTAATTTTCTCCTTTAACAATAATTAAAAACTCATTTGTTTATTTCATTTATATTATTTTTCTTTTCTTTTGTTTTGTCCAAAAAAATATAAAATGTAAACAATAAGATTTTCTTTTAGTGGTTTGAACAAGCATTTTTTAACATTTTATTTTGGTTTGTAATTTTTTGTATTTCTTTCTTCTTCAAATTAGAGTTTCAAATATTTACTTGTTAATACATAAAATATTTGTTATTAGATTTTATTGTTTTGGTTAATCTTTAACATAAGATTTGTACATGCTTTTAGATAATTCAATAATATGCATATTGTTCATATTAGTTTAGGATTTGATTGCTTTATTTCAAAATTGTGTAGTTCATTTTTGTGCAATCCAAGTTAGATAATTTT
>JAOTRH010129807.1:0-14332 GCA_034768845.1 Heliamphora exappendiculata | reverse complement strand
TATTAAGTGATAAGTTTATAGTTTATATTATTATAAGTTTATTAATTTATTATAACTATAAGTTGAACAATTATGGGGCCCTATTTATAGGAAAAATAAGTAATTTTTTTTTTAAAAAAAAGCTAGCCGTGGGCGGGCCTGGGGGCAGGCGGGCCTCGGACTAGGCTGGGCCGACCCACAAGCTTGGGAGGGGTGGCCCAGGCTCGAAAAATAAATAATACGGGCCAAGCCGGGCTCAGGCCTTAGTCGGGCCTGGCCAAGCTGGAACAGTGACGGGTTCCCGGCAGGCTTCAGGCCCCCGTCGAGTCTCGGACTATTTTTACACTTATCCCAATACTACACAATGCTTCGGCATGCCTATAACATAAATGATTCAAATTATTATTTTCACACTTTTATTTTGTATTTTTTTATTTTTTTAATCTTTTTGTTTATTCCTAACCTCCTATCTGCTTGACGTGAACACTCCCGCTTGAACTAGGTTGGAGGCTCGATTACAAAGGTAAGAACCCATAAAGATTTTCAACGTGATTATTCACTCTCTTTTTTTTTTATCAAATTACTAATGTACAAGGCATCCAACACATTATAGGTATCAAAATTATGCAAATCAAGTACAAGTATCAAATTCTATCTAGAATGTAAACGTGTTGTTTATAAGCATAGTGTACAAGTAATAATCCGATTATACAGGCATGAGCATAGGAGAATTATACTAACATTATCAAGTTAACACATATTCACAAGTTTAATCCATTAACAAATATATACTAACTTAAAAACTCGTTTTCAGCCAATGAATTTTTATTCACAAATTCTCACATACTTCTCAAATCAAATATTGCACATCAACTCAAAGTGTCATCATATTGTTTGTTTTTTAACAAGAAGATAAAAATAAAAATAAACTAATGTATAAACTATCTTCCCCAACTTAAGAGACAATGTTTCCAATGACAAGAAAAACTAACCAAAGGAAGCACCAAATAAAACACTAAGGCGAAAGAGAGATAACACCTCAGGAATAGATAGCACAAGTACTAGCTACTACATTAATGATTAAAGTTCTCACTTAGAAAAATAAAAAAATCTCATTTTTTTTGTAAAAATGAGATAAAAAAATAAAATTTTAATCTCGATTTAGTCAACAACTGAGATCGTAGATTGGTTTATTATCACTTTAGATCTCGGGTATTTAAAAACCACGATGCTCTCTAATGCTTTGTGATCTCAGTTTATTAATAACTGAGATGGCACAATTTGTTAAATCACTTTATATCTTAGTTATTTAAAAATTGAGATGTTTTATTTTTAAAAATTTTGCGTGGAAAATTTTTTAGGATAATTTTATATCTCGGTTGTTTGAATAACAGAGGTTAATTGTTACTTCCAGATAACTTGACAACTTCAAATAAATTGAGTTCCTAAAATTTCTTCAAACAGTCCCGATAGGTAGCAACTCGCTTGTAACCTATATAGTGAGATCGCAACGCCCTATCCTTCTCCTCTTCCTCACGCTGCCGCCTCTCCATCAACCACTGCCACAGACACAACCAGAGTTCTTCGTTTCCACTTGTAACCTATATAGCGAGATCGAGACTCCCTCTCCTTCTCCTCTTCCTCACGCCGCCGCCTCTCCATCGATCACTGCCACAGCCACAACCATAGAGTTCTTCGTTTCCACAGAGTTCTTCGTTTCCCTCCTATCTCTCTCGCGCCGACTCTCGACTCTGAGGTGTGCTTCCGTGTCGAATTCGCCTACTATTTCCCCTCTCTTTTCCCACACGCACGAGTTAGGATTTTTATTTCGTGGATTTTTGAATTGATTACTGTTGCTTTTAGATATCTGTTGGTTTCTTTACTGTTAGCTTTTCCTCAATTTTCAGGCAAAACGAACTGATGATTGGGTTTGTTTACTGTTAGCTTTTCCTCAATTTTCTTTATTGTTTATTAGGTTTGTTGTTAAATTGGGTTTGTTTTTGTTTTCAATATGGAATACATTTTGTTTTACTGAATTTAGTGGGTAAAAACTAGAAATTTGTGGGGAAGTATGTAGTGAAGTTTGTATCAGAAAATTGTGTGTTGTTAAATGTGGTGAAGTTTGTATCAGAAAATTGTGACTTAGAAAATTGTGACGTTCAACAGGAATCTCATCCTAGAATGTGCAATGACATGCTTTCCTTTAAATATTTGGGGTGATGGATGTGGGTGTGTGGGCACATGAATAGTCATCGTGATTTGTGAAATTAGGTTTTCCACGCCACATCAGTATTTGTCAATAAGAACTGATGATTGTATTTCTTCTTTCTCCCTCAGTGAAACAACAGAGAGTTCAACAACTCTGACTTGCTAAATAATATGTTTAGATATTTAGTTACACTTTTTAAAATAATATGTTTACAGTATTTTTAGTAATTCACTTCCTAAATCTAATAAGAGTAATGTGCTCAGTACTAGCCACTCCGAGCACAACCAGATCAGTCAAGTAGGTACTCTCTGTATTCTATTGTATTCTATTATGGAGTTGTTCCAAAACATTTTGTAAACCAAAATTTATCGTCCATTTCAGATCAAATGGACTTGGTCAATGAGTAATCAGACTACCTAACCAAGTTATCATTTTGGAACTCTTAATTTTCAAAGGCTTTGAATCTATAATATAGTTTCCTGAACAAATAGCGTTTATCTACAATAAATGAAATTGGCGTCCATAGTTGTATGACTGTAACTTATTTGTTTTAGTAGATATTTTCCAAAAGATTGCCGAATTACAAGGCTCTATTAAAAATTCCATAAGTTCTGCAAGTAAATCAAACGCCTGTTCAGACTCCTTATCTATGACTGCAAAATCATCAGTTCAACATCCTAGAAGAAATATAGTAAGACTTCAACAGCTCTTTCATGCTTAGACGAAACATTGTCATAGAATTCATTGGGATTATTTGTGCGGCTCACCTTTACGCTACATAAAATTATTTTCCCTACTAATTAAAATATTTTGCATTTGTTCTCCCATCTCCCTATGTGAATGTGCAGGCCAACGTGGCTTTAGAAGTTCACTCATCTACCAATCCGCAGCCTAAATATGTTCATTTTTCTCTGGTTAGGATTATCCATATGAGTGATTAGTTGAATTTAGCAGAAATGCTAATAGGGTAAACTACAGAATCACCCTCCATTAACTCCTCCCTCTCGTCTCCTTCGCAAATCTAAATATGTTCATTTTTCTATCTTTTGGGTTAGCCATATAAGTGATTAGTTGAATTTAGGTTGTTACAAACATCCATCTACATTGGTGACTGGGTCGAGACAACTTATCTTTAACTTATTATTGTAGTATTTTATTTGTGTATATTTTTAATTTTGAAATATTATCTTTGACTTATTATTGTAGTCTTTTATTTGACTCTATAATTACTTGGGATTCAAAATCCATTTATAATGGATAAATCTTGGATGCTGAAGGATAGAAGATCAAAAGATTATGAAGAAGGGGTTGAATAATTTTTTAATTTTGCCTTGATCCATGTGAGTGATGTTCGATTCATACAATGTCTGTGTATATAATGTGAAAATTTAAGAAGTCAACGTGTTCAGGAGATTAGGAATCATCTCTTTTTTGATGGTATTGATCAAAGTTATCGCATATGGATATGGCATGGAGAATCACTCGTTAGTGAACCATCATCGTATGTAAATGAACCAACTTTTGACCATCATCAGTTTAACACATCTTCCATAGATGATGTAGTAGACACAATCGAAATGGTACAAGGTGTATACAACCAGTGCACGACTGATTCTGTTTCGTTTGCAAAATTACTTAAAGATGCAGAAAAATCATTATACCCCAGTCGCACAAAGATTGGCATAAGGTGCCAGTAGAATTGAAAAAGAAAGTTTGGAGTTGTGTGGAGGTAAGTTGGCATTAATTTATTATTTTAATTTTTCCCAATTTTTCATTTCATACTTAACTGTTTGAATTGCTCAGTTGGCATATGACGTCGATCCAAGAAGCAAAAAGAATGTGATAATGTCAATAGGAGAAAAATAGAGGACATTTAAGAAAAGTCTTACGAAAATCATACTAGGAAACATGTCAAAACCAGAACTCCTTTCAAAGCCACCAACTATTTATAGTTTCATTGAGCAAAGACATTCGGATTCATTTGTCAAAGACAGACTAACAGAAGATTTTTAGGTATTCTTTTTGGTGATGTTATTACTTAATATGTCATCATTATATACTTTGACTTAACTTTTATGTCATGAATTTATAGGCATTAAGTCAAGTTCAGAGAGAGACGGAGAAAACTATTATACAACCATAAGCTTAGTCGAAAGAGCTATGCTCAATTTGAATTGGAATTAGTAAGTTCTTTGAATTGGAAGTTATAAGGACCTGATACATGTTCATTTTATTCTTTTATATTTTCAATAAGAGAAGAGAAGATATTGAATTTGGGCATGGGTGCCGTAAAAGTTTACTCGTTAACGGTTGACTTAACGATATGTGAAAGTGAAGTGGAGATACGTGGTGATAAATGGTTTTGATGTGGCTAAGTTAATGGAGAAATTTAAATATTCAGATGTGAGCAAGGTTTGAAGTTGAGTTGAGTTTTTGGAAAAATTCGTGAAATTCAGCTTCAGAGGTCACCGCTCGAGCGATAGGGGTCCGCTCGAGCGGACTATCGGAAAATATTTGGAATCATCTCAATCGTTAAAGATATTTTGGGGTATATATATATATGACCCACGAGAGAGAGAGAGATAGAGAGAGAGACTATTTTTTTTTTCTTTTCTCTTCTCCTCTTGTCCTCCTCTTGTCATCTCCATCTCTAGAGAGAGAAACCCATGTTCCTCATGAAAACCCTAGCATCCCTTTCCTAATCCTGAAGATTGAGGCTTGAATGAGGGTGAGCAAGGATGGAAATCGAGTTTTAGAACAAGGAGGTGGAAGATAAAGCATCAAGGAGCCAAGATCTATCAACATCCAAGCCCTAAGAGGGAGTAATTGGAGGAATCTTAAGCTTTTGGGCGATTTGAGATAGGATCTAGATTCTCTCGTGTGTGTGTGTGTGTTGCTTTGAGTTGATATTTTGGTTATGTGAGTAAAATATAGTAGATTTGATACATGATTTGGAAAATTGATAGGGCTTGTGTAAGTTGAGGTGGATTTCATGAAAATTTGAGTTTGGGGAAAATGATAAACCATGAGTTTTGGAAAATTATTGCATAAAAAGGATTTATGATACTTGAACTCTATGTTTTTGAGTGGGAAGTAGAGATTTGAAGCATGTTTGTGAGTGTTTATGAGTTTTGAGAGTTGGGAATTCAAAACATGGAAGTTTGGGCATTTTTCTAGGGCAACAGCGCGCTCGAACGGAGCCCTGTTTGCTCGAGTGGTCAACTGGCAGAGAGTTGGGCACTCGAGCGCCCGACGTCTACTCGAGTGGACGGGCTGCGGAGGGACAACTTCTTTTGATCATATCTCCCTCATTCAAACTTCAAATGGGGTCATTTTTGTACTCAAATCGAAGCCCCGGACGTCCTCTTTCCAACAAGACTGCTCTCAAAAGAAAATTTTTTTTTTAAAGAAAAAGTTATGATTAAAATAGTGAGGGTATGTCAAGTTTTCTTAACCGTTTTCCACCCATTTTGGCTAAATATTTTGAAAAATGATATTTTCATCAATGTTGAACATTTTTATCAAATTTTTTGCCCCTTGGGCTATGGATAAACCTACTTCACTACACCTAAATTTTAAGAACAAAGGTTTTTAACCAAGGTTTTTAAGAACAAATATGGGTATGGGTAATTGTAGGCTATGTAGTGACAAAAAACATGGATTTTAACTTATATATATATATATATGTGATTGGTGCATTCCATTTTCTTCACACAACATGATTTCAAATGAATTCAATTTGGTGTTATTGGTGCTTTATGAAATTAATGAAAGGTTGTGTATTGGAGCTTATAATGCATTTGATTTGAAAAGAGAAATTAAATACTGCAATCAAATATAACTCGACAATGAAATCGAAAAGTTGAAATTGGAATTGAAACGATAATGTATGAAAATTGATTGGCGAGATGAACCATTTTGAGTTGGACTAACGTATGTGTTTTGTAATCTGAATAAGTTGGTTGTGTTGAGTTGGGTGAGAGGAACCTTTGGGGTTGGACTCGTGCGTGTGTATTGTGATTTGAAATATCAAAAAGGACAAATTTAGGATCCAAGGGATCGTTTAAGATTGGGCACGAGTTGCTACTCGGTGAAAGACCAAAAAACTGCGCAGATTGGGTTCTCTGCCCACCTGCTAGCAATCGGGAAAAGACGTTAGTCGTGTCGGGGTATAGAACGTCCCATTACTCCATGGGGCCTATGTGGTCGAGTTGATGGTAACGCTACATGAGTCTATACGCTCGTCCGGTGTCGGTGCCTATTTTTTTTACACCACAAGTTGGTGAAAGATGAGAAATGTGTATGTGTGTGTGAGTGCGTGCGTGGATCACGCGTGTGTGTGTGTGTATCATTGAGAATTGTAACGCATTATAGAAAAAGGAAAAATGAACATAATGAAATGGAAACTGGGAAGGTGGGTTGTTGAAACCAATGGGTAAAAGTGCTATTGTATATGTATCTGCGTACGTGGGTGTGTGCGTTTGAAGGAATAACGAATTGATGAAGATTTGTGTTATATTTCGGTTGCACCCATCACACCTCACAAATCATGCATTACATCTGAGTTAATCTATATCCTACAAGTTTCGGCTCACGTATGTTTATCAAACCTTTCAGGTTTCAAGGACCAGGGGCAATATCAGGTGTAGACACCCCAATTTGACTTCGCCCAATATTAGGCGAATTCGATGATAAAAACAGATGGATTAGTGCCTCTGTACGATCCTCGAGAAGTGATTCAAGTTCGGTATTTGAACCAAGAACCTTCAAACCAATAAAAATTTGATGAACCATCGAAACTTGCTGCCCAAGTAAGGCGACCGCCAACTCTCTTCATGGCGCTCGCCATAGAACTTTGTAGAAACCATAGCCAAAAGTAGCGACCGCCACCTTTCATCATGGCGACCGCCAACTCCCATTGTGGCGACCGCCATAGAACTTTGTGAAAACTTCCAAAAACATGGCGACCGCCATCCTTGAATGTGGCGACCGCCAACTCCATATGGCCTGACGTGTCCCAAAACGTGGCAACATTTCATTGGTTGAAGAATTCTATAAATACCGTACCCTAGCGTACGTTTTCAAGGAGAATTTTGAGTGAGAGAGACTCTGCCGATATATCGAGCAATTTCGAACCCCAATGTCGAAGTCCTGCCGAAATTCCAAGTCCCGATCCTCCAATACCTATATTTGAAGCCTTAGCATGGAATCACCACCCGAGAATTGAAGTACTTTCTCCAATTTGAGGATTCCACGACTCAAGTATTTCGTTTGGATCTCCGATCTTTCTAAACTCCGCATTCTCTCTTTGGAGTGATCGGGTTAATTTTCAAATTCAATTTGTACATTTCTTTTACCTATGTAGTTAATATTGCTTATTGCTTAATTTACTTTGCTAAATTTAGTATTTTAAAATAATCGCTTATTTCACATATTCACACTAAGCACATTGTTCTTATCTCTCTTATTTTTATTACTTCATCAATTTAGTGCTAAAATATTCTTGCAATTATAACTAATTAATGTTAATTATTATAACAATACACTTACATTTATGCAAATGTAATAATTAATACTACATTTCACATTTAAGTTAGATAGTTGTTTTCAAATTTTTTTATCTTTCTAGCATTAATATAATTTTCTTTATTAACTTTTCTCTTCATTTTTTTTAGTAATTTTAATTTAATGTATTCTTCTCTTAAGTATTAGTTTAATATCTTTCTTTTTATTTTTTTCATTTGCAATGTAGCATTAATTTCCTTTTTATGCACCATATTCTTTCTCATAAGCATTAGTTTAATATTTTTGTATTAGCATTTATCTTTTCTTTCTTTTCTTTTAGTTAATTTAATATCTTTTTTTAGTTTTTATTTTTTCTTTTCTTTTCCTTCTCTTCTATATTAGTATAATTTCTTCCTTTAATATTTTTTTCCATTACTAGCTTTAAATTTCTTTATAATTTCTTTTTCTAGCTTTATTTTCTTGTAACTTTATTTTATCTTTCTTTTTCTTTCATTTTCATTAATCATAAAAAAATCATAAAAAGTCTTTTAATTTAATTCACATTATTTGAATTCAATTTTCTTTCCTTTTGTTTTCTTTTCTCTTTATTTTCTTTCATCCCTTTTAAAATTTAAATAGTTAGCTTTCTTTCTCATTAGTTCAATAAACATTTTCTAGTTTCTTTATTCTTAGTATAAATTTTCTTTTATAAATTTTTTCTTTATTTTCTTTAAATCTTTGAACTCTCTTTTGTTAAAACATACTTATTTTTGCTAGTAGACTTTCTTGCTTTTAAAACATAGAATTCTGGTGCGTTTTTTATTTTTAGTACTTATCATGTTTCCATTTTTCTTTCTAAATGAATGTTATGCATGTGTTGGTTATTTTTAGAGTAATTTAATTTATTTTGTAAAAAATTATGTCTAGGTTATTTTAGCATCTTTAGCCTATTTATTTGAACTATGCTAGTTTAGTTTATTTTTTGTAAAATCGCATGCGAGTGTATTCCATGTATCCTTTAGACAGAAATTGTATGTCATAGGATTTAGGAATTAATCCATTTATTTGTTCTAATTTGGAGTGCTATGTACATATATTATGTATTTTTCATATTTAATTTTGCATGTTCTCTCTTTGTCTCTATTTTCTTTAGTTGTATGCATTTGAAAAATTCTATTAAAGAACCGATAATTATTAGTAGAGATCAACTTTATGGTTGGGCGAACGGGGTGCCTAACACCTTCCTTGATTCGTACCTTAGCCCCCGAGCCCTATTTCTTTAATTAACGTTTTAAAGATCAGTGAGTGGCGACTCTATTTTCGATAAAAGATGTTTTCAAATTTTGATTTTCAAGGTGTTAAAATATTTTTCAAAATATTTTTTGAATTCCCTTTGTTTTCGACCCCTAAATCCTAACGCCACACTAGGGCCAAGGTTGCATTGTGGAAAAGCCTAGAAGCTAGAAGAATAATATTATATTTCTTTGTATTTTGTATTATATTTGTATGTAAATCTGAGTGGTGAGTATAATGATATAGTAGTTGAAAATAAACTCTTGGAAAATCACAGGTATTTGTTTGAATTTGGATATGAATGAAAATTTAAATACTTAAAGAATATTTTTATTTTAATATGTTTGAACTCAAACCTTTAGTGAAGGAAACCTATTGTTAGTGACCTTTGTATGTGGGATGGTTGAGTTGATTCATGGGTTTTTCGGGATCGAGGCGTAACAGAAGTAGTTAAGTTACTATCGAAAGTTCACTATTTGTTTTTTTAGAATTTTGGTTATATTTTCTTTGTAGAAATCTGATACAGGATCAACTGGGGAAATGGATAAGAGCATTATGTAGAAGAAGGCTCGTCAAAATAAAAATGGAGAATATGACAACGAAGCAATTACACAACAAGTTGCCAAAATTGTAAGTTTTTAGGTAATAATTTTGTTAAATTTGTAATAAACATATAACACTCATTATTGTTGTCACTTAATGCATGTAGAATGAGTTAACTAAACAGGCCCAAGATGGGAAATTATCCACTAATGGTACCAACGACATCCTCACCATGGCTTTGGGTACTCCTGAACATTCTGGTCGGGTACGGGGTGTAGGAAATTTTGTCACTCCAAGAAGCTATTTCAGTATGCCTAGACGTGGAGATCATTCACATTGTGAGGAGAAACACAAGTCTTTTGAAGCAGTTATATACAATTGCAAGCTCAGCTCAATGCGCTTAAACAACAAATACCCCGTACACCGTAATCAGATCATGTCAGTTCAAACACCTTGAAAAGTGATAATATAGTGAGTCAACGGGTTGATCCTATATCAAAGGATAGTAGGGTGAGAATCAATGCTGACATGCTACCTCCAGGCCCTAAACGTAAAAACCAAAAGGTGTATATATTTTAATATTTGTGGAAGTTGATTTTTTAATATTGTTAATTGTATGCTTAGTTGTTATTTTAATACCTAATTTCACTATTTTTTGTAGAGCAAACACTGTAAATTGGCAGTGGGATCACTTAACAACATTGTTGCTCTTGGTACGATACATGAAAGTCTTGGACCTCAAGATGTGATGCATACGGTACCAATAGAGGAAGCCATTATGTGCGTGTCCATTGATGTGGCTATTGCAAAAGATGCCATTCTTCCTATACGTATCCTAGGAGAGACGACACTTGTTGGAGATGCAATAGGGTATCAACTTGGGTGGCCTAAACATCTTGTATTGATGAGCGATGAGGTATAAATTCTAAATTCTCTTTACATTTATTCGAAATTCTTTACATTAAGGTATATGTCTTTACTTTCAAAATTCTTAACTTAGGAAATTCTGAGAAATGATTGTGAAAAAAATTTGGAGTCTCTTCAATTTTTTCCTCGTTAGTCGAGCATGTCAAGTACGATGAAGCCATTAGCATTCAAATGGAAAAAAACATATTCGGTGACGAGATTAATATTCAACTTCAAAGAATGGATATGGAGTACATATATCAGATGACAGAATTATCTGTAACATGCATAATGCTATATGTTAGGTGAGATTAATTAGTATTACATGCTTTAGTTGTTGAAGCTCTCATAAATTTTTAAATTACTATGCTTGTTTTAGTAATATTAATTTTTTTATTTACTAGACATCTTCTTCACATTATTAAAGCATCTAATTTGGAGAGAAACTTTCTGTTTATGAACCCCTATGCCATTACTAGGAGAACCAAGTCTGGTACAAGTTTAAAATCTGCATTGCTTGCAAAGAGATTAGATGATACTAAGAATGGCCAACTACTTTTTGTTCCGCATAATATTGGGTAACTATCTTATTTCTATATATTATTTTATGCATTTGAACTATTTGAGCTTATATTTGTGACTTGTCAATTTTAGGTACCATTGGATATTATTAGTCATCGATCTATCATTGATGACAGTGTACTATTTTGATTCACTCAGCAATAAAATTAACCCAAGTCTTCAAATTCTAATAAGCACGTAAGTTTTAAGTTTTTGTGTATCATAGTTACATCTTTTTTTTTATTTGTTAATGGTTAAAAATATTCTTTTTGCTAAGGGGACTCAAAATTTACAAGACAACTAAGAGAAAGAGAAGGACAAGTCCAGTTTGAAAAGTGGTTCAGGTATAAATGTTGTTCTATTTATTTTTTTTTTTGTCTCAGTGGTAATTATTAATTTTTTTAAAACTAATATCTTCGTATGTAGTGCCCCCAACAATGGTCAAATGTAAAATGTGAGTTTTATGTGAAAAGGTACATGAAAAACTTAATTAGAGATCGAACCATTTTAGATAGACAAAATGTAAGAATAATTTTACTTTTTAGTATTATTTATTACTTTACTAGAATTATTATTATTTAATTTTTTTTCTAATTGATCTCTTGTAATTCAATGGAAAACAAACGTACATGAAAACTAAACTTGATGAAGTGCGAGTTGAGTGGATCAATTTTGCTTTACAAAATATATGATCGACCTACTCTGCAATTAGATATGTGAGTTTTATTTTTCAACCACTATCATTCAAATGCATGCGATTATTTTAGTTTTGATCATTATAATCAATCTTTGTACATTTTATATGTTAGAGGGTTGAATTTGTTCATAGTCATAATTATAAAGTTCAATCTCACAAGTATTATTTTGTAACATTGGTGGAATCCATGTACGATTTAAAACTATGTGCTTAAAACTATTATATGTAGGGAAAAAACAATGGAGCATCAGGGAGCATGGATTAATTTGGAGCTCTATTGAAATTGATAAATTTTAGTTAATTATTTTTATCTATAGTTATTGTTATGAGATTGATGGATACTGTTTTTAGATTGATGAATTTGATAAGAGTAATTTTGAACTAATTTGAGACAAGTAGTTTTTTGGGTCAGACTTAGCTAATTTTAAATTGATGAATTTGATATGAGAAGTTTTCTTTGTTAGAGTTGTTTTGAAAAAATTGTGCACTGTTTTCAGATTGAATTTGAGTTATTTTGTTATATTGTGCGTTGTTGAGATGTTTTGATACATTGAATTTGAGATGTATGGTTGTATTGTTGATATTGTAATTAAGAAGTTGGGTAGTAGTAAATATATTTTTAATTAATAAAAGCAAGTACTGATAGTTACCTAAGTTCATCAAGAACAAATGGCATTAAAAAAAATTAATTTTTTAAGTTTTCATTTCGATTATTAACCGTGATTAAAAGTATACTAAAATCTCAGTTTTTAAACTATTACATCTCGCTTACTATTCGAGATTAAAAGTATATCATCTGAGGTTTTAACTATTTTTCATCTTGGTTATTAAACGAAATTATTTTTATGTTTTCATCTCACTTAATACTTGAGATTAAAAGTATACTATCTCAATTTTCTTCACTTTTCATCTCGGTTAATAACGAATATTGTTGTTATGTTTTCATCTCATTTACAAACCGAGATTAAAAATATATCATCTTGATTTTGATTATTTTTTATCTCAGCTAATAACCGAGAATAGCGGTATACCATCTCGATTTTGCATTATTTTTTATTTTAATTAATAATCGAAATTGTTTGTTAGACCTTTTAATCACGTCCTGATACAGCTCGATTTAAGAATCGAGATGGAAGGAGGATGCCACCCAACAGAACTCCATGAATACTTACAACTAACAATGTCCAACAAACATCAAGCATAATTTTTCTAGGCTTTGCTAGCTCTACTTGGAAATAATTTTTTTCCCTTTCATTCCATTTTTTTAAATTTTTTTTTTCAAACAAATAATGGCTATTTATAGTAGAACAAACAGTTATCTTAATTCATTAGAAACTTGAATTAAAAACTAGACAAGCAAGGAATTTTCTTGTTGAGTTACGTACTTATTTAAAAACTAATAAACCTCGGTTCCAAGAAATCATATTTTATACCAATGCAGACATACGTCGGCAAGGCAGCTGCCTAGGACTTTCGAATTTTATTAAAAAATAGGGCCCCAATCTAGATAAATTCTTTATACTAAGTTTAAAAATATATTTTTTTAAACTTAGCCTCAATAAAATAAAAGGCCCCTAGTTATTTTGATTTTAACTTTATCAAATTCTACTTAAGTTAGTCTTTTAAATACCAAACTCAAAATAAAATTATTTTATTAATTGATAGCTCAAATTAGATCTAGTCTTTCAAAAAAGTTATTTAGAAAAATAAAAAAGTACTTTGTAAAAGTGCTAAATTACTTAAAAATATTAGATTGTTCTTTTCTAAATTTATGAATTATTTTTAGAAATATTATTGAATGAAATATGAGGAGAATAAATCTTAAGTGGTATTTGATGAAATTATTTTTTATATTTATAACTATAAATCATTTAATTTTTTTCAAATGTTATGATTTGTAGTTTTTTTTTTCTACTCTTCAAACATAAAATAATTATTTGGTTATAAAAAAAAGTCAAACCTTTTTCCTTTTTTTGACCAAATAACAATTCTAAAAAAGAAAAAAAAAATCTAGATTTAAATACACAAGTTATTAAGTATAAAAAAATAAAAATTATCAAATATGTTTAGATTTTTGCATTTTTCACACACAAAAAAACGAGTAAAAATACTAAAAAAGTTCAAGAATAATATCTTAATAAAAACCTTATTGAATTCATGTAAAAAAATCTTGAAATTGATTTTATATTTTCAAAATTTTTGCCCATAAAAATTTATAAGAGCCCCAGTTTAAAAATTCACCTAGGACCCCTAAAACTTGGAGGTCGACTCTATATACCAAAATATTCATCAAGGAATTATGCTCTTTGCATATAGTTATTTTTTTAGGGTATATTACACCTACACCTCTGTAATTAAGGGTTATATTACTGATATCTCATATATTTTTTAAAATATCACTGTACTTCTTTATATTTTTATTGTTGTAATATTTAGATTCAAAAGTTAACTTTTCGCTACAGTGTTTTTCATATTTTTAGTTTTTTTTAATTAAAAAATCTTATTTAAAATTTTTTAATTAAAAAATAAAAAATTACCAAATACAAAAATAAGTAAAATAAGAACATAAAATTTAATTTATTAATTTATTTTTATTTTTAAGTTTTTAATTTTGATAAAAAAATATTAATTTTGATAAA
>JAOTRH010129796.1:0-14332 GCA_034768845.1 Heliamphora exappendiculata | reverse complement strand
AGCGGATTTTGTTCTTCGCCTCTGTTAAAGTGACATATTAGAGGAATGAGAGCTTAACCTAAAGCGTTAGCACCTCTAACTATTTATATTAAACCAAATACTATAAAATTACATAAATAACCCTCAACACTCTCCCTCAAGCTGGTACATATATATCATGTGTACCAAGCTTTGTAGAAATATATTTCACTCGTGAACCACACAAAAGTTTGGTGAATAAATCTGCTAATTGATCCATTGACTTCACATAGCTTGTATGAATCACATTTTGTAACAGCTTTTCTCGAATAAAGTGACAATCGACCTCAATATGCTTTGTTCTCCCATGGAATAGCAGATTAGATGCGATGTGAACTGCTGATTGGTTATCACATAACAAATTCATAGGATGAGAATGTTGAAATCCAAGTTTCTCTAGCGTATGTTTCAACCAAATCAACTCACAAGTGGTATGTGCCATATCTCTATATTCGAACTCAGCACTAGATCGAGCAACAACAGTTTATTTCTTGCTTTTCTATGAGACCAAATTACTTCCAACAAATACACAATAACCAGTAGTTGACCTTCTATCAGATGGAGATCTAGCCCAATCTGCATCCGTATAACCCTTAATTCGAACATGACCATAATTCTGATATAATAAACCACGACCTAGTGCACTTTTAAGATATCTTAGAATACGTATAATGGCAGCCCAATGACAATTTCGTGGAGCATCTAAAAACTGACTGATAACACTAATTGTAGAAGAAATGTCTGGTCTGGTAACAGTCAAATAATTTAACTTTCCAACCAATCGTCGGTATTGTCCTGAATCTACTAACAACTCACTTTGATCTGTAACTAATTTTGTGTTGGGGTCTATAGGTGTTTCAATAGGTTTGGACCCTAACATTTCTGTTTTACTTAATAAATCAAGAACATATTTTCTTTGAGACAAGAAGATGCCCTGGAGTGATCTAGCCACTTCAACACCCAAAAAGTCTTTCAACCTTCCCATATCTCTAGTATGAAATTTGGCTTGTAGAAACGATTTCAATTCTTCAATACCATTATAGTCATTACCAGTGAGCACAATGTCATTCTCATACACAACTAGCAGTATTTTGCTCGCTCCAGTATGTCTATAGAAAACAGAATGATCTACGCCACATCTTTGAAAACCAAAACTAGTCATAGTATCGTTAAATCTACCAAACCAAGTACGAGGAGATTGTTTGAGCCCAGGTAATGGAACGATATAACACAATATATTTTTGAAATCTGTGTAATGAAAATAGTTTTAGCTGAGAATATAATATAATATGATCCCATCTATTTAGGATCATTTATCTCCATAAATTCGAAATTCAACCTGCCATATAAAGCATTCCATTTTCAGCTATATTATATTACCATAACATGCTGAAACAAACATAGAATTATGAGATATCTTGGAATTAGAATTTGAAATTAAATGGGATGATAAAGTTTCCATAAATATAATCCTTAACAAGTGCTATAACGTTGGAAATAAAATTAGTCGAGTATTAAATGATATCAAATTCCATGGAGAACATTTTGAGAGTATAAAAATCCCAAGAATTATTAAAAGGATCTCATGGGATAACACTTCGGAACATATGATCTATCCTCAAATAAGTTGTCAAAATAGGACCCTAGGCTAATTAATCCTTTTTTTTAGATACTAGGTAGTTATATAAATTGAAAAATAAAAATATGTTTTTTTGTTGTATCCCCGCCATGTTCGCTTTTTGATTTTTTTGAAATTTTCGTGTCTCGTGTCCATTTATCTGTGCTTCATATAAAGGATACCAAATTAAACCGTAATTTATGGATTTAAGAGTTGAATGAGGAAAAGAAAAGAGAGAAAGAAAATAAAAGAGAGGGGAAAAAAGATTAACGGAAAGTCTCCATCTACGTATTTATAATATTATTATATGTCATACACAATTACAACAATACCTGATAAGTATAAGATAAAAGACGAGTATTTGAATACGCAATCTAACCACATTAAACAATTTTGCTCCCTCCATTTCTTCCTCGAATGCCCTAATCTCTAAGTTCCGGTTGCACCATTGTTTCAATAAACGTATATGTGGCATCCTCATGAGAAACCCACAACCCTCTTTCCAGGCCAGGGTTTGATAGGAGTTAGGACCAATGCACACCACTAATTTAACATATAATTCAAGCAATACAAAGGGCTGAATGGGAATGCATCTACGAGCACATTATCGAGTATATATTAGCAACAGGATTAGATATAAAAATTTATAAAGTTTGCAATAAATAAGAAAATGAAAGAACCCAATCAAAAAGAGTATTTTTCTATGACCCTGTGCCAACTCAATTCAGAACTTGTCGGATAATGACTCATTGCTTATTTTATTTTGTTTATTTTTTTGTCTTTAATGATTTTTTTAATGATTTCTTCCATGGTTTAGTCAAATTATTATAGCTTTCTGATTTCTTTCATTTAGATAATTCAAAAAAGTATATATATATATATATATATAAAGCTATGAAAAGAATCAGAAAAGATAAAATTAGGCTAATATAAACAATAAGCCTGATTTTATGTTACTCGTTTCTATTTTTACTGATTTTTTTCCTTTTTTTATCAAAAAACTCTAGTTCCACTCATCCAGAGAATCAAAATCTGTAAAAAAAATTAACCAGAAAAGTTTTTTAAAAAATCCAAGAAAAACAAAAATAACCAAAAATAAAAGATTTACCCATACGAGGCCTCAAAATAAAAACCCTCTCCCCTCATCCTCTCATTTTCAGATATATAAGGCCACTAGATAAGGGTAAAAGCTATACGCAATTGCATAGAAACAGATATATCTATACCATATCTATCTATAATCTATAGTATATATAAAGCAAACCTACGGAGTTTGAAATCCTGTCACATTTTTATTTTTAAAACTACTCACAAATTAATTCTCACATCTTTAATCAATTAAAAAGATAAAATTACAAATTTATTACACAATAACTATTTTTTAATTTTCTAAATTAAAAAAAATAACTCACAAATTAATTATCACATCCTTAATAAATTAAAAAGACAAAATTATAAATTTATTATACAATAATTACTTTTTAATTTTTTAAATTAAAAAAAATTAACTGCGCAAAGATACGGACGTCACCCCTCCTCTTTTTGTCTCCGCAGCTGCTCAGCAGTATTCTCATCTACAGAAAATAAAAGGTTAGAGGAAAAAGCTAGTGGCGAGATAAAGAGAGGGGATTACTTGGAGGGAATGAGGGGAGCAGCAGCAGCAGAGTCGGTGGCGGAGGACAATGCTGCTGCTGCTGCTGCTGCTGCTGCATTTCCTTTGCTCCCATTCTCGCTTGAGTTTAGTGGCTTGGTCTTGGGTATCAGGCCTACTGAGAACCCTGCAAAATCTGAGCCTCCCCGAACCCCACTCTTGACTCCAATAATCCCCATTTCGCTGTACGGTGCCGGTGCTTTCGCCGCTGCTGTTACATTTCTCATGGCCGTCGTTGGGTACGCTGGAACAGCTACCGCCATGTCTGCCACTCTAAAGCTTTGGGGACAGAAAGAGAGTTTTAGAGACCGCGAATGTGATGAAGATAAATCTGCAAGTTGAAGTTCGAGAATGGATCCCCATCCCATCTGTATAAAGGGCCCCTTTCTGGAGTAATTTTTTGGAACCGCCTCAGATCCGTACAAACTTGGGAAAACACGCCGTAATCGCGACTCTCAGTGTTTAGAAAAATAATATAATAATACAAAAAACTTGATATTTGGAGGCGAGATACAAAAAAAAAAATTTTAACATTTGTCCCTTATTTATAAATATAAAAATAAGTAATTTTTATTTTCATAAATAATAAGTTAAAAAAATTTAATCCTTGCCAACTTCTTTTCCCATTGCATGAAGGCAATTCATAGTATAGTCAACGAAATAAAAGACCAATTGTCCTTTTGAACTTATTCAATTAATAGCACCCAACAGTAATATTCAGAGAGAATTGAAGGCACGCAAAGTTGATAGACTATCACAGCCTTTACCAAACCGATTGTAAACAACAAATTCCACATGAAGTTTCGGTGAAGAAGAAGAAGAACTTCTCTTACGTATTTTTCGTTCAGGTAAAATACTTTGCTTTTGCACCTCTACATGTCCAATCGACCTTCTGATTGAGCTGGATTCACTTGATTACATGTAAACACAAAATCTATCTCGTCGGACCTCAAGAAGACGACAACAGGTGCTGCTACAGTGGTTTCCTCGTGTATAGTAAAAATTCTCTGTCCATCTGCTTTGCTTTTTACCTCTACATGCCCGAATTTGTTAACTTTTGTTTGCTTTTGAATTACTGATAGCCTATGTTTTTTTCTGACCAAGCATGTCATAAATGTTCCCGTAAATTCTTCTTTCGAATTTGTGTCATTACCAAAAATGTGGAAGAATAAATGTACTCCTACACAATAAGCAAAGAGAAACAATCGCCACTCATTCGGGTAATGTACAGGTCTTCAAGGGGTTTAAAATTTATATATTTTGGTGACAAGTTGTTCGATGAACAGCAGAAGTTCGAACACCACCGCTAACCACACTCTACAAATTTCTACCAAATGCCTCGTAAAATTATCGAATTGTTATTTTAGGGAATCATTGTTGTTGAATCTTTAACTCCGAGCATGCTTCTTGTAGAAAATGATATGAGAACTTAAAACCCTAAAAATGATCATAAACAACAAATTCGGGGTGAAATCGTAACTGCCCAAAATCGAAGCTTATTATATGTGTTACTTACATGAACTATAATTTAAATCAACATACGGGTCTTGAAATTGTTTGTTTATGTTCTTTTGACTCCATTTTTATGTTATTACTACATATTCGAACAATACGAGTCTTTCTGTATTGTACTTTAGTATTATGCTATGATCCATTAAGGCTACTTCTATGCTTACAATTTCTTTGTATCGCCATTGTTCAAGTTGTGCTTGTAAATTCACAACTTCAAAATCCTTGTCTATGTATATGAATGTCAATCATGCCTACTATTATGTCATAATGCTTTAATGAGTCACATCGGTATCGGTGTGACTATGTATTGATCTTCAAAGCAAGAAATCCAAATGTAACCTAGACAATCAACTGATACTGCGGAACGAGTCGTCTAACATCCTCTGACCAGAGTGTCTAAGAGAAGCTTAACATTCAAACCTCCCGGGGTTGAGTACTTACAGGGTTCTTGGAATTATGATAATACAAAGATCTTTCTCGAACTTGTTGCACAAGAACAAGAAGCGTCCACTAGATCGAGGAACATGGAATTGCGCACCAAGAGCTACCTACACCTATAGAAATTGTATTACAACAGAACTCGAAGGTTGCATAAGCCGACGGTGTTCAGGAATCGGTATGAGCAGTTGAAGCAGGAGTGGAAAGCATGGGAGATGCTTCACAATCCCAAGAATGGTTTCACAGGCCTAGACTTTGACAAGGATACTAACATGTTCACAACTCCCAATGAATGGTAGGCCCGAATGACTGTGGTACGTATGAATCCAGTTCATGTGGATACATGTAACGTATTTTGTTATTATTATTGCTATCATATTTTCGTAAATATTCCCCTACACAAACTTATATTCACATACGTATACCTCCCTAAATTGCAACATGTTACACAACACCACACGCGGATTTTTCGTATTCTACGATGGGCCTAGCATCTATACACCATTTGTACTAATTACCAACTCTCGTACATGACATGCATGTCTTTTATGCCAGCCACAAGGCCATAAACACTCAAGCCTACATCATCAGTAACGATGTAAGAGTTTGGAAAGTAGGTAAGTTGGTATGGCACCACCACTCAAATGATTGTACCTCATCACTGCTGCGAATGCAGCCACTATCCTACGGCAATGCAGTCAGTACGCGTAAACTTTCCAGAAGCTACTAATACATGTTTTTAATTAATTAATACATATGTTTTCAAATGATTTTCAGTTCCAAAAGGAGGTCTCAGCTTTAAGTGAAAAACTTGATATTCCATTTGCAACATCGTGCCTCATTGTGGAGACTATAATAATAATTCCTTTCGCTCAAGTGCTTCTCAACATTTACATGCTTTAACTGTCTCTTGCACAGTTTTCAATAGTAATTTTCAATCTTGTTATAGTATGTAGTCCACAAAGTATGTTGTGCACACGTATAACATCACAAACAACGCTCATCCACAACTCTTGCGACGTTGACGTATGTACACTACCAACCATACCACAGCTGCACCAATGTTCCTTCAACACGCTTGCATGGACAACCCAATCCGCACAAACTTCGTAACTAATTTTCTTTCTTCTTTTTCTAGTGTTGTTATCTCTATTTACATACCAACAGGAAATGCACCATGTTCGAGACACGGACCCTCGAGCATCAATTGTTGATGGAGAGAGTTTTCTAAGGAGCAAGAGCTGATGGGGAAACCGCATACACTCCCTCCTAAATGGTAAGTGAGCCTAGCTAAGACCTTGAGGAAGGCAGTGGCGATAGTGATGACCTATAGACTACTGACTGTGGTGGCGCAACGAACACATGTCCAACACAGTCCTCGCACTTAGACGATAATAGTGTGCATGGTACATCGAGAACCACAAGCAGCTCACGCAAGTGAAAGAGGAAGTCAAGTGATGTTGCCAAACTTTCAGACGCACTGGACAAGTTGGTTGCCCAAGTTGAGGCTCAACAGGACATGGTAAAGGTGGAGAACGTACACAAGATAGTACACCAACTAGCTCCTGATGGACCGAGGAATGTGTTAGTGTTGTTGTTTCTCTTGCCTGGCATCGACGCAAACCATGAACTGTACATGTTCAGTGCGGAGTTGATGGACAATTCGGACATTCGAAATGTGTTTATCCATTTTCCAACACATGCACATCGCCACGAGTGGTTGGAATGAAAAAAGCACAGCTGCGATGAAGTAAGAGCGTAATTTCGAAACCCTTTCACCTCTTTTCCCCATCCGCCATTGTGAGCTTTCATATGTTTTTTCATGTATCCGTAAGCTTATTTGGTTCGTCATATGATTGTCTATACAAATGACAAATCATAGGATTTAACAAGATAGTTGTACTAGTACGTATGTTGCTGTTGTTGCGTGGTTGACTTGACATTATTGTACATGTACGTAGTTCTTGTGGTTGCGTGGAATGTGCAGCTGTCGGTCCACTTCTTTATGTTAATCACATCGACTTTCATGACTTTAGTAGGGGCTAATCTTACTTTTATGATGCCGTGTGCAAGTAACTTATTGTTCTATGTGTTATTGTTCACCTGTTTTAAGTAGTTGGCACGAACTGCTAATTTGCAGTTGCAATGATGATATTAGACTTATACTATGTAATTCTGATGATGAAGGACAAAACACCAAAGTGGAAGGGTTGCGCTTGCATTCTTTAACAAATGTTCATATTTATAGTGCACCCATAGATATGTGAAGTTTATCCATAACTGCATTCTACAATCATTAGGCTGCTATTGTGTATTAGTCTCAAATTTGTCAACATAACTTTTATCCACAGGTTACCGCGACCCACATCGACAACCAATGGAGCAGTATATTCGTGACGATTTATTCTTCACCAATGGTTAATGCACTTTGTCGACTAGTGAGGGAGCTGGAACGTCAGCCAATCTCATTGACGTACTGAATGACCACGTGAAAAAAGCACAACAATGTCGATGCAACGTACTCATGGCGGCGCATAATAAACTTGTGCAGTACATGGACTGATATATGAACCCGATTTCGCACCGCACATCGGCTCTGACAAGGGTTGAGTGGGACAAGAAACTGCTTGAAGGGCACGACAAAGTTTCCAGGGAGATTATGTCAATGCCTAAACTTGTGTTCTTGAAGTTGGCTACGTTACTAGAAAAGAGTATGGGTTGACCACGGCTCACCAGGGTGCAATCCAATCGAAAGAAAGTTTTGCAATTTTTATATGGGTGGTACGTGGTGAGGACAACCGACAACTACAGCAGCGATTGCATCATAGTGGTGAGACTATATGTAGGCAATAGAAGAAAGTATTGAAGGCACTACGGCGCTTCCAATTTGATCAGATTTGCTCGACACGGTCCCAACATGAGCAACATTCGTACTTGTCCCTGAGACAAATGTACCACCCGTTTAAGGTAAACATTCTGAGCTAAATGTCGCGGTTCTTATTCGTCTCTATGTTGTTGGTATAAACACATGTATATGTGTGCAATCGATAGGGTGGGATGCTTACATATAAGTTTCTAACATGTATTGCCTACTTGTCAACAAAAGTCGTTACTTTGTTCCATGTGTAATGTATATCATTTAACATATGTATACATGTCTTCCTATAAATGGCAGGATTATATAGGCGCAATCGATGGGACTCACGTTCCTGCCTACGTGCCTGGTCCAATGGGAGATTTGTTCTTCTCATGCAAAGGTTGTCCAACGCAAAAACATTATTGTGGTTTGTGACTTTGACTTATGCTTCACTTTCATGTCATGTGGGTACGCGGGCGGCATACACGACTCCCAAGTCTTCAACATGGTCATAAACAATCTGAGTCTGCACTTCCTACATCCTGAGCCAGGTAAAAAAACATTCATTTCGTTGTTACTTTCCAGAAGTCGTACGTATTGATGTCGGTTCAACGAAACTAATGATAATTCGTTCTAGTGTTTTTCTTCACTAATGTTGTGGCTTGCACTTATTCATCCTTCTATGTGTTGTCAGTGAAATAAAAAAATATTACCTTGTAGATGCAGGCTACCCTAATCGTGTTGGGTATTTAGCACCCTTCTGAGGGAGTTATTATCACCTTGAAATATTTCGGCGCAGGGGTGAACCAAGAAATGGACACGAACGGTTCAATAGAGCATACTCGTCATTGCGTAGCTGCATCTAGCAGGCATTTAGTGTTTGGAAGGAACGATGGGACTTCTTACATAATATGTAGGAAGTGAACTTCGAATACCAATGCAAACTCGTTGGGGTCATCAATGGCAATTCATAACTTCATTCGAAGGAATAGTGAGTATGACGAAACGTTTACAACCGTTCAGGGGGACGACGAGCATGAGTTCGATGACATGCCAAACGGACATGGCAATTTGGAGGATGATGGCCAACCAGACGATGATGATCCTATAATGGAAGACGTGCGTAAGCGCATTACAGCCGCTCTACAGCGCGACCATACACGAGGCAGGATCTAAGTTTGTCGTATACAGTTTGCGATTATGTTGGATAGGGTCTTCAGTTGATGACCAACAAATGGAAGCACTAGTTTTTTCTGTTCGACTATTGTATACATGGCCATGCATATGGGAAAGTTGTGATATTTGTACGAACGAATGTGGACTCGTTATAGTACATGTTATGTTTTCAATTTCTCACATGAATCGTATTGTATGTTATGCCGTCGTAATATAAATTTTTATTGTTTCGAAGCCATATTATATATGCAAATGCAATGGAATTCCTTTTAACCAATCGATCGGCTGCCACTAAACTGGGAATTACAGGACTGCTCGATATACTGATTGATCAGTATATCGAGCGATCCTCCTGCACTCTCAGTATCTCAGTCCTCCTCTGAAATTACAGGGATGTTTTCTTGACCGATCAATCGGTCCATGGACAGATCGATCGGTCTATTAAGCTAACGGGTTTTTAATGCCTCCGATATAACACTTGTGGCGGTTTGATGGTTATTCTTAATTTTGTTATCTTCAATCAATAGTAAGATGTGTTCATTACCTGAAAAATATTTTTGTGTCGCGATGATTTTTTGCGTCAGCTGAAATGCCTGATGTGAAGATTTTTTTTTGAGACGGTAAATTGTTGCCTCTTTTTACCATTTTTCAACCCAATTTACCTTTATCTCACTTCAATGAAGTAATTTTTAATTGACTCTGTGTATTCCTAGTTTTTAAATTACTAATCAGATTTTTATTTATTTGACAAGATTTATAAAATTAGACTTTTTAAATTAATAAAATTTGCATTTAAAACTGTCTTTAGGCATAAATTATTCGTACTTCCCTAACATAATTTTGTATACACTCTTGAAATGTTTCGTTTGTCCCCTGTACTAATGTTGATTACGGCGTTATGATATAATCTAAAAAATAGCATTAAAAATGTAAGATATATTGTACACAATATTCCCTAAAAACCAAAAAGAAAAAAAATAAAATAAAAGACATGTAGTGGAGCGTTTGTGAGCAACTTGTTCGTTGGTCATGTTTGAAATACATAGCGTTGTAATTGTGAATCCAACACAACAATAGAAACATTTGAGTTGTTTAGTCGTATTTAATTTAAAATCTTGTATATCTAGATAAGTATGTATTTATCCAAAATAGATGCAATAGACTTTTTATAATTTATATTCGGCTCAATCCTTTTAGTAAAAGATTAGGCCGAGTTTAATTGCGATTCAATTAAGAAAACATACAGTAATTACTGAAATATAAAGCATCCATTGCTTGGAATTCAAATTTGATCTCCCTCCAAACCTCACAAGTAGCAGCTAGTGACGTACTCCATTTGCTACCCTCATGAGCAAGAGCACGCCCCAAGCATTACGAGCTTGTACACATTATTTGTGCAATGAAAATCGAGTATTTAAACACTCATTTTAAATGCAAAAAACCGAATACATGATTACTCAGTTTTCGTCAGAATATACTCATGTACAATTAGAACATACTCATTTTATACAAATGATGCTCATAATTATTCAATATTTTGTTTTTTTTTTGTTTTCCATTATTGTTGTCTTTAACAAGTTTTCATCTTTATGCTTTTCTAGTATTAATTTGGATATCTTTATGTTTTTTTTGGTTGGATTTTTCTTTTTCGCTCTTTGGTCGTGTCGATTATTGGATGGTGTTCTGTCGTGTCGTTTCATCATTTTTTTTTCTTTGTCTAAGGATTTTCGGTTCTTAGGTGTGTTTTTTTGTTGTTGTTGGTCTGGTATTCTATTTGTTTATCTTTCGTGGCTCCCAAATACCAAGCAAAATCCACTAGTGATGGGGTTGTTTCCGAGTTTGAACGACGTTTTCCAAATAAAACTTCTTTTCTCAAATTCAAGGAGTCATTTGAAAAATGTCCTATTTTGTTAGAACGTAATGTCGTGCTATGGGACTTTCCTAATAATCCAGCAATTAATGCGTTCCTTGCATTAAACTGGAGACGTCTCTTGCACTTTGATCCTTCCCTCTCTGTCAATCTCTCTTTGGTTAGGAAGTTTTATAACCTGTTGACCGAAAAGCTCGACGATGCCGACACGTATTGTGGTTATGTTCAGGGGGTTTCCTTTACTCATTCCCCTGATACTGTTGCATCTCAGCTCAGGCTACAGTCTCGTCCTGTTGACCTTGATTATCCACGTCCTTATTATTTTTCCTGACATACCTTTAATTATGGACCCATTACCTCAGGTATCTGTAGTGTTTCTCGCCCTTGGGTCGCGGGGGTTCTTATTCCTCAACGTGATCTTACCACCACCTATTGTCTCTTGAACCTCATTATATGTGCTAACATTGACCCCAACGGTTACTCTTTTGACATCTCCCAGCAACATAGGTACATCTTGTGGGCCATTGCTCATCAAAAGGCTGTTGATGTTAGCGACTTGATTTTTCACCGTATAGTTCAAATTGTAAGGGGCAAATCTACTCTAGGTCTTCCATTTGGTTTTTTATTACTCAGTTTCTTTGATCTCTCTTTGTTCCCGAGGTTCATTCTGGGGACTATCCTAACACTCTAAAATTTCTATCCCAGCCTATCACCAAAACGACCCTCAAACAGAGTGCCTCTCATATTCCCAAAACTTCTTCCATTCCCAAATCTTCTCATGTAGGCCTTCCTGATGATGCTGCGGAGGACCTTAACTTGCACCGTAAGACAGATCTTCCTGAGGGGGAGGATGTTCTAGCTCGCCTGGAGCGACTCGTGGAGGAGGTCAGTCTTCTACGTGCCGATGTGCGTGATATCCTTAGGATTGGTGGATTCTTTTATATCCTGTAGTTTTCATGGATCGAGCTAAGGATCACAACTTTTCTATCCATCATGTATATTGTTCTTTTCGTTTTGCCTTGAAATAGAAACTTAACTAATTATTAATTGGTTAATATAGTTATTAGACGAGATTTTACAAAAAAAAAATTCTTGACTTTATTAGAGGGAGAACAAATATTTCTTTTCTCTTTTTTTTTAATACTCACACTCCTTATTAGTTAACAATCCTACTGATTAAATTTATCTGTTTATTCGGATGCGAAATACGATATTTTATTCTGATAGGAAATTGGACATATAATAAACTATTTCTCCTCGAATGACTATTCATCTATTGTATTTTCATGCAAATCAAATAGGGGGCAAGAAAACTTTATGAAAAAATGGCGGTTCAATTCGATGTTGTCTAAGAATGAGACTAGTACGAGAACCTACGGGATAAAAAAATACCAATCATAACCATTACAACGATAGAGAAATCGACTTCTAAAAATGGTAAGAGAAAAAGAAGAGAAAAACTTACAAGCGTGGAGAGAGAGAAGACCAAATCGAAGGTCGACGGGCCTTGAACCACAAGTGCTCTCAGAGAGAATGACGAGGATGAGAGAGAGGAGACAACAAATGAAAGAAAAAAAACAAGCGCCAACCTGTGAGACCCTGACTTATTTTATTTTTGAAAATGATTTAAGTGTTGACGGAGTTTGAGTTAACCCTTGACCTTGGTGTGTTGAGTTTTTGTTTCTTCATAGTAGAGCAACATGTGCGTATAAGTGTTACACTTGTTCGGGGTCGAAAGGGGCATGTTTAGTTTGGTTTTAAGGCTGAAAACCTGTTTTAAAATAGAAGTCATTTTTCTCTGTCATCTAGTCGACTGAACCCCTGTATATTGTCGTGTTTATAAATTTCAGAAGCCTGGAGATATTTTGGAAAACTTTACTTCTAAGATAAGTTTCGATTTTCTATGCCTTCTTTCTCGATTTTGATGGGTCTAAGACTCGATTTTCAGCGATCTAACAGCGAATTCTTGATGTTGGTGTTGGGGGCTTCGCGTTCATCCAGACAGAATTCCATTTTGCCAAGGTTTAGTTTTCGAGACGTCAAGCTTTTAGCTCAACGAGGTAGGATCCAAGACTATGCTGTGCTTAAAGGGTGCTACATGCAATTTTACGCTTTTCTACCAATTAAAAATGCTTGCATATCATATTGCATGTTTTAAACCTTATTTTTCGGGTAAAAAACATGTTTTTGCACTTTTCTTGGTTTATTACCTATTGTGAGGTGATATGGGTTTAGCGAGAGGAACCTTTGAGGTTGGACTCGTGGTGTTGTGGATTTGGTGAGAGAAACTTTGTTGGGTTGGACTCATGCGTGTGCATGTGAATTTTGATGTGATAATAGACAAGGACCATGTTGAGATTTACGGATTGAGTAAATTTGGGTACGAGTTGCTCCTTAGTGAAAGATAGAAAAACTACGCAGAATAGGTTTCTCTGCCCGCCAGCAGGTCATGTCGAAAGTATAGGGCGTCGAGTTACTTCACGGGTCTCGTGTGGCCGGGTGGTAGTTACATGACGGGGTCTATATGCCTATTCAGTATCGGTGCCTACGTTTTAAAATCACAAGTTCGTAAGATCACGTGGATGCGATGTTGGCGTGCGTGTGTGTGTGTTTTCTCGGCTACGTGTTCTGAGTGGAAAAATAACATTTTTGTTAAAATTTTTCTTTAACTGTGAAATGTTAATTGCATTGCTGAAATACTTTATTTTGATAAAGAAAAACCGTTTTGGAGACCTATGGGAGTCTACTGGAAAATTGGGGATTTTATGAAGTAAAACCGTTTTGAGGCTCACGTGGTTGAGTCAACTTTATGCTATGTGATTGCATATCATGCCTTACGGCTTTATAGTATGTTTTTATTGGGTTTCGGCTCACGTTGTAGGATTTCATTGTAAAATACTTTTCAGGTGAACGTGGTCTTGTAGGTTGACCTTGAGGTGCTCGGAGTGTTGAAACGCGAAAGGAAAAATAAGAACCGGCGCCGTGACCGTAAAAAATGGCGCATGCATTTTTCAAGAAAAATCATAACAATAAATAGATATATTAAGATTAAATATAATTTTAAGAAACTTGTACAAGTTTTTTTAATGCAGAACACCGATCCGAAACGACCCAATGATCTTCTCACGTATATCCCGACGCACATGACGATCCCGGCGAGTGGGCACCGATCCGGATCTTCGTGTTTTTCTC
>JAOTRH010129785.1:0-14335 GCA_034768845.1 Heliamphora exappendiculata | reverse complement strand
TGCTTAGCCGCCTTGAGTGATAATAGTTGGTTATGGCATAGAAGGCTTGGACATGCACACATGAACTTGATTTTTAAACTTTTGAAGAAAGAATTAGTGATTGAGTTACCCCAAATCAGATTCGAAAAAGACTGTGTGTGATGCACGTCAACAAGGCAAACAAATTAGAAGTTTCTTTCATTCCAAAAATAAGATTTCAACTTCTAGGGCATTACAACTATTGCATATGGACTTATTTGGTTCAATAAGACTTTAAGTCTTGAAAGTAAGAGATATGCCTTCGTTATTGTAAATGATTTCACTAGATACACTTTGGTGCTATTCTTAGCTCACAAGGATGAAGTCTTTGTCTCTTTTACAAAACTGTCTCAGAGAGTTCAAAATAAAAAATATTTTCAAATTACAAGTATCCGAAGTTATCATGGTAGAGAATTTGAAAATAAAAATTTTGAAAAGTTTTTTTAATGAAAATGGTATTAATCATAATTTCTCTGCTCCTAGAACTCCTCAACAAAATGGAGTTATTGAGAGAAAAAATATGACACTGAAAGAAATGGATAGAACCATGCACTGTGAAAATAATCTACCAAAATACTTTTGGGCCGAGACTGTCAATACTACTTGTTTTATCATAAACAGAACTATGATAAGAGCATCTCTCAGAAAAATCCCGTATGAGTTACAGAATGGAAGAAAATCTAACATCGGCTATTTTTGCGATTTTGGGTGCAAATGTTTTATTTTAAATAACAACAAAGAACTTTTGGGCAAATTCGATACAAAATCTGATGAAGGTATATTTTTAGATATTCTATATCTAGTAAAGCGTATAGAGTTTTCAACAAAAAGACCCTACTTTTTGAAAAATCTATACATATTATTTTTTATGAAGCTAACATTGGTTCTTCAAAAGATTTTTGTGAAGATAATCTTTTAGATATAGAAAAAGATATTGAAGATATCATTATCAAAGATAAAAAAGATCTAAATCACGTGAAAGCTTCAAATTCTCACCAAAATGCAGTCCAGCAGATTGCAGAGTCTGAAACTCCAAAAAATCCAAAATTACCTAAAGAGTGGAGGTATGCTCATGATCGCCAAAAAAATCTAATCATTGGTGATCCATCTCAAGGTATCAAAACTCGCTCTTCTCTACATAATGTTTATTGTAACTTAGCATTCTTTTCTCAGACTGAACCAAAATATTTTGAGAAAACCGAAAATGATAAATTTTAGATCTTGACTATGCAAGAAAAGCTAAACCAATTGGTACAAAATGAATTTTTAAAAATAAAATAGATGAAAATGGAGTAGTTCTTAGGAACAAAGTTTGATTGGTAGTCCAATGTTACAATCAAGAAGAATGCATCGATTTTGATGAGACTTTTGCTCATATGGCTAGGCTTGAAACCATTAGGATGTTGCTTGCTTTTGCATACTTTAAAAACTTCAAACTTTATCAAATGGATGTTAAGAATTAATTTTTAAATGGTTTTATCTCGGATAATGCATTTTTAAATGGTTTTATCTCGGATGAAATTTATGTGAAACAACCTCATAACTTTGAAAATTTAGATTTTTCAAATCATGTTTTTAAACTTACCAAGACTCTCTATGGTTTAAAACAAGCACCAAGAGCTTGGTATGAAAGACTTAGCAAATTCTTGATTGAAAATAAATTTTCTAGAGAAAAAATTGGTACCACCCTTTCTATCAAATCTCAAGAAAGTGACATGCTAGTTGTAAAAATTTATGTAAATGATAGAATTTTTGGTGCAACTAACGAATCTCTTTGCAAGGATTTTGCTAAGTGTATGCAGGGAGAATTCAAAATGAGCATGATGGGTGAACTCAATTACTTCATTAGATTTCAAATCAAACAATCTCAAGAAGAAATCTACAACAATCAAGCCAAATACACAAGGGATATATTGAAGAGAATTGACATGCTCAAGGCAAAGCCTATGAAAACTCTAATGTGTCCTACAACAAAGCTTAATAAAGATAAAGATGGCAAAGCAGTGGATGAAAAGCGTTATAGAAGTATGATCGGATCCCTCGTATATTTAACAGCTAGTATACCGAATATTATGTTCAATGTTTGTATGTATGCTAGATTTCAATCTAATCCTAAGGAATCACATGTGACCGCTGTTAAGCACATCCGTAGATACCTCTTAGGAACACAAAATCTATGATTATTTTATCCTAGAGGAATAGCCTTTGACTTATTTGGCTATTCCAATGCTGATTTTACCAGATGTAAAGTAGATAGAAAAAGCACAAGTGGTACTTGTTAATTCTTATTACACTCATTAATCTCTTGGTTTAATAAGAAGAAAAACTCAGTAGCCTTGTCTATAGCCAAGGCTGAATATATTGCAGCTGGAAACTGTTGTGCACAAGTTCTTTGGATGAAACAACAATTAGAGGACTATAGTTTTTACCTAGATCATATTCCTATAAAATGTGATAACACAAGTGCAATCAATATATCTAAGAATCCTATACAACACTCAAGAACAAAGTACATAGAGATTAGACATCATTTTATAAGAGATCGTGTGCAAAAAGAAAACATTGAACTTGAATTTATAGGCATCGATTACCAGTTAGTTGACATTTTCACAAAATCTTTAAATGAAGAAAGAATATGCTTTATTAGAAGAGAACTTAGTATGTTATGTGCTCTAAATTGATGATTTATATGTCATAATAATAATATTTTTTATTGCATTTCATTATGCTTGATATTCTTTCTTGATTGTGAAAATGTGTCGACACAAATGTGTGAAGTATCGACACAAAACTGTATAGAAGTGGCACTAGGAACAAAAGTGTCGACCCCATTTTATTCAGTGTCGACACCGTAGTTTCTCCTGACTCTCGGTAAATTTGTGTCGACACCAATCTTAACTGGGTCGACCCAAATGGCCAAAAAAGTGTCGACACCAACTTAAATTGTGTCGACACCATCGCTCTATTTCGATACCCACACTTGACACGAAATGTGTCGACACCAAATGAAATTTGTGTCGACACAAATCGTTACATCTATAAAAAGACGCGTCGGTTCCTGAAACGTCATTTTGTTTCCCGCTCTCTTTCCTTAAAATCGTTCGTCTCCTGCTTTTTTCTCCTCAAACCCTGAGTCGACCCTCCCTCTTCTTCTCAAATCCAAAACCAAATCCATTAAGATGCCACCAAAAACTATGAAAAAATGATCGAAACGGATTGAAGAGGGCTCGCCTTCAAGCCCTAGGACCTCGAAGAGGAAGAAGACAACCAAGGCGACAACGATTACGTCGGCGATTGCAACAACTTTCATCCCACAAAATGTTGCCTCCTATGAGGTAATCTCCTTTGAAAACTCTAAATCTCGTCAACTTTACTTTTCTTCTTTTGTGAACCAAAAAATTTGTCTCGGCCACTTTATAGGTTTTGCCTTTTTTGATTCCATCGAGATGAGATTTATGGACCTCTTCTCAAGCCTTGGGCGGGAAAGGTTTCTTCAGATCCAAGAGCCTCACTATCCCACTATAGTCAAATATTTTTATGCCCACATGCACGTTCCCCTGATCCCGTGCACTACCATCATCACTTGGGTGAATGGTAAAGAAATTACTCTGATCCCCTCTTCACTCAATGAAATCTTAGACATTCCCCCTATAGATATTTGTGTTTACCACAGCCAGAAACCTATCAAGGTTGAAGACTTTTCCTTTTCTGATGCTGTCAAAAACATCTTTAAAGATAAGGACATTGGCCCATCCAAGCCCTTAGAAGCCAACACCTTAAAACCACAAATGCGCATTTTACACCATATGGTCAACCATGTTTTCCTCCCACATATGGAAAAATTTGGTGACATTTTCCATATGCACATCTTTATTATGTGGTGTATTTTGAAAAAAAAACCTAAATTTATGCTTTCTTTTTATTCCCCATATATTTCACTCTCATGGCAAGAAAAATTATTCTTTGCCACATGGGATGTACCTGACAAAAGTGTTTCGACACTTCAAAGTCAATCTTTCTAAAAAAAAGGCCATTGCCTTTTCTAAACATGATATTTATGAGAAGTCCTCCATAAAGCACATGCAAATTGCATGTGTGGATGGTACTTGGACCACTATTCGCAGAGGCACTCCATCGCCTGTCAGGACTCCTCCTCCCCCACCTCGTGATGTATCCTTCATTCCCATTGATCTTCACTCACCTCCAACCAGACCTGATTACAGTGGACCCTTTGATACTCCTGGTCCATCTTACTCAGCTCCTCCTCACACCACATCAACCCAAGTTCCCCCTGTTGCATCATCATCATCTATTCCAGTTCAAGTCGACAACTCTGAGGTCCTTTCATCAATCAACTCTTTGTCTTCAAAAATCACTCTTTTTCAGGCCAAAGTCGATTCAAATTTTTTTGATTTGCATCATACCATCTCTTCCCTCTCTGAAAAAGTAAAACACCTTGATAAGACAAATCGGAGCCTCAGACGCGACGTAGAAAACGCTACCGATGCAGGAAGGGCCCTGTGTAAAACCATGGATGAAAATATTTCATCTATTGTAAATTGTAACGAGGCCATTCTACATCAAGTGCTCAAAGAATACGATCAAGGCATCGTCACCGCCATCCATGCAAATGCTCAGAATGTGAAAGAACACTTCTAGTGGATCAAGGAAGCTTGGGCTAAATAGTTTATGCCCAAAGAAACCAAAGAAGAAAAGGCCACACGCCTTAAAAGAGAAACTGACCTTGCTTTGGCAGCTCGCTGGGAAGCCCTCGCAGCCGGTGAAGCCAAAGACGAACGATCACGCGTTGCCAAAGAACGAGCATTCGCAAGCAAGGAGAATGCCAAGGCAAAGAAAGATTTCAAGAAATTCATGGATGATCAGTAGCCCCACTTTTTTTATAATTCTACAAGGGGAGTGTTACTGTAAAGAGAAGGGGAGTATAGAAGTGAATGGGAGATAAGAGAGATGTTGAAGTTGAAGTATTAAAGTTTCAAACAATTTTTTTTAAGTTTTTATGGAAGGTAAAGATGTATCTGCTTAACATTATTTTTTTGTTTAACTTGTTGAATGGTTTAATTGCTTTGGATGTTTGAACATTTTTGTCTTGAATGAATGGTATCATAGTTGCTCTCATATGTGTTCATTACATCTTATTCTTTTAGGTATGATTGTGTGTTGAATGGATTACATATGCAATTGGATGTGATTGGTAAAGTCACTTTACACATATTTATTATTTTGTATAAATTAGAATAAATTCTGAATGCTTCTTGATCTCTTGTGCAAATTATGTCAAAAATTGTATATTTTTATTCTGATGTATGCCTAGCCTCTATAATTTCTTTCATTGTTTAAGGCATATCGATAAGAGAAGAACTCTTGTTGAAAAATATTTTAAATTATTTTTAAAAAAATGGTAATATGGTTGTAATCATCAAAAAATAGGAGATTGTTAGCCCAATGGCATTTTTATTTGATTTTGATGATTTTCATAATTTATTTTTTAAGAATAAATGGTTTTAAATCAATAATATTTTATATTTCCAAAATAAAAGTGTTAACACATTTTGAACAATTAAAGTTAACATCTTAGCAAAAAAAATGACTTTTATCTCAAAAAGATTCAAGCACTTAAGCATTCTTCAATTAGAATATTTTGTGTTGATCTTAATTGAGAATTAAGTCAAACACTGCTAAGGCAAATTATACTTGAAATTTATCAAGTGCGTCAACACCCATTGATCAAATGGTTTGACACCGTAACGTTTTTACAAGTTGATCTTCAGCTACCAAAACGTTAGTGTCGACACAAACCAGTTTTGTGTCAATACAAAAGTGTCGAATTGCCCTGGACTCATTTTGAGTCAACACAGACATATTTTGTGTCGACACAAAAGTGATAATCACTTTTAGTTTTCGAAAGTTTGGGTTGACAAAAATAGAAATTGTGTCGACACAAAACAATCGAGACCTCCTGCAAATTTTTGGTGTCGACCCCAAGACAAATCGTGTCGATCCAAAAGTCCCGAGCCTGCCTGTAAAAATTTTGGTGTCGACTCCAAGAAGATTTGTATCGATACAAAACAACCGAAACTGACTGCAGAAATTTTGGTATCGACCCCAAAGCACAAATGTGTCGACACAAAAGTACCGAGGCTCCCTGTAGAGATTTAGTGTTGACACCAGAGACAAGTTGAGTTGATACAAAGTTGTTTCTTCGGATGCTAAAGTTTCAAACGAGTCGACACCAGATTCATTTGTGACGACCTCAGAACATTGGAAGGTAAAGTGCAGAAATTGTGTTGACCCATCAGAAGATTTGTGTCGACCCAATCACTTGAAGAACCCTACCCTAAACACTTTGTGTCGACACCAAAGTTATTTGTGTCGACCCTAAAGACGAAAATTCAAAATACGACAGATCTCAACGGTTGAATTTTTGGCATTTATTGCTCCCACCTACCTCAAACGGTCAAGAACTCACAAGAACTTATATAAGGAGTTGCTTCTCAGCATTTAAGAAGGTTGGAGATTTGCATTTACTGTTCCATTACTCAAATCAATCTCAGAAATCATCAAGCTCACATTTATTACTGCAACTTCAGTTCTTGTTTCTCATCTTTCTTTACCCTTTTATTTATTGTATATCAATCTTGTAAAGAGAGTGAGTGTTCTTCATTTATTACACCTCAATTATTGTAATCAATAGTGAGTCACTCTTTAGCCTTTGAGTGAGTGAGTGAAAGTCATCAAAGAATAGTTCAAGAGAGATTAGAAAAAAATAGAGACTTGTTTTCATATAATATTCTTGAAGTTGACAGAGATTTGTGAATGTACCCGTAAACATTCAGATAGTTCAAGAGAAGACTTGAAACTTATAAAGACTTCAAATACACCAGTGATTCTACATAGTGAAAATACTCAAGGGAGATCTTGAGGAGTGGATGTAGGTTAGGATAAAGCCGAACCACTATAAATCTCTAGTGTCTGCTTCTATTTCTCTATCCCTAATCTTTTAATATTTGCATTGACTAAATACTGGCATATCTTGTTTTATTGTAATATTAAAAAGTTTCTTTAAAATGTTATTATTTTTTTATTTAATTTTTAAAGATCCAATTCACCCTCAATTGAGTTGTCTAGATCTAACAGGTGGGTTGTTAAATCCCAAACCCAAATGAATGGTTATTTAGCACCCACGTTTTGAGTTTTTTTTTTACTTTGCTTCTGTTTAGAAAACATGTGGCCATCAAGACAAAATTTAGATTCTTCTTTTTATATTGTTTAAGAAATAGGTAGCATAACATATATTTTATTTATTTTTTAAACACCTTTAATGTTATTAGTTGGGTTCATTTGAAATATTATCTTTTTAAAATATTTTAACAGTGTCCTCTCGAGCATTGTATATGTGAAATAATTTGAATATAGACAAAGATCAATTCTATTTATCGAGGCAAATTTTATTGGGGACCAAAGACTTTTTTTTAATTAATTGTGGTTGTATCTGGTCTTAGCACGAGACTGCCTACATATCCAGAATAGGATCAAGTCTTTCATAAATTGTTTATTTTAAGTTATACACAGTTTTAACTCATGCGGGCTATGAGTATCTTGCAGTTTAGGCTCGTGCAATTAGAAGTGTTTTTTCTTTATTATGCAGTTTAGTCTCGTGTGATGAGAAGCGTGATTTATTTATCTTACAGTTTAAACTCGTAGAATGTGGAGCGTAACTTTAAAAAAAAAATTCTTTTGTCTTGCATTTTAGGCTCATGTAGCGAGGACTGTAGTATTTTGTATATATCCTGTAGTTTAGGTTCGTGCGACGAGGAGCATAAGAAATTTCAACTTTCTTTCTAGAATGATTATCCTAAGCTGAGACAGCGTACTTAGAGGATTTCTCCTGCGTGATGATTTCACCATCTTCCATCATTTTCTAAATGATGTTTTTGAGGACATAATGTTCTTTCAGTGGATGAGAAATAATTATATGGTTCGGGCAATATTTTAGTTCATTAATCTGTCAACCTCATAAAGTCTATTTGGATGAGGCAATGTGATGGCTTTCTCTTTTATAAGTTGTCGAAAGATTACCCCCGCATCATCAATGTGAAAATTGTATTTCACATTCTTTCTTTCTTTGAAAGAAGTTCTTTTCATTGCCTCTTTATTTTTGTCAGTACAATTATCTGTCTTTTTGTTCATATTAACAAATGCAGTAATTGATTATACTTCATAAGAATTTTTTGACTTTTTAAATAAACTCTTTTGTCGAGCAATTTGTCTTTTAACATTGTTTGCTTTTGATACAAAAGTATCAAATGTTTGGAGCTCTATAGTACCCATAAACATTGTTATTTCTAGCTGCAAGTTGTTAGAACACACTTGCACATCAGATTGATTCGTTAATTTTTCTAAACATTGTAAGTCCAAACTTCTCCCTCTTGCGATGAACTCATTTACATTTTTATTTGACTTCTGTCCAGCATCTGCCAAATTTATGATGGAAACTTTTTTCTTTGAACTTATAAATTGAGCAAAGAATACATTTGCATATCGTCTCAAGTTATGATGGATTCTGATTGCAGTTGTGTATACCAACTGAATGCTGCTCTTTTAAGAGATTGCACAAATTGCTTGATTAAAAAAACATCCAATTGGGTTGACTATCCACAAGTAGAATACAATTGAGCCAAATGTTCATGTGGTGACCCATTTATTCCATCAAACTTTTCAAAACTTAGTTTTTGATAACCAACTAGGAATGGAATGATGTCATAATAAGCGGGATATGAATTTTGATATCCAAGAACTCGATGGGTCATAGATGCTTGGATATCTTTAATTCCCTCCACAATCAATGTTTTAAGATCAACTTGTGTAATTGATAAGTGTCATTGATCATGGCATTTGAATTTACTCAGGTGTTTGTGCATGTTCAATTGCTAACAAATTTGCTTATTTAGCTACATAGGCAATTAAAGTATATATTTCTGCGTTTTTTAAACCACTTTTTGATGCATTTCTGCTTACAACGTTTCCTCAAGTACAAATGTACTAGTGGCAAACACAAACATAATATATAGGGACATGAATAATGCCCCTTGTTCGTATTAAATTTCCTGAGTGGATAAGATGGCTCATTTCTCTTTCTCAAAGTGTTAATGTCACGTTTTTTAACTTCACGATATTATAAGTTGAGAGAGGATACATCGCACGTTCAAAAATGTTTGGGGTCTGAAGTATATTGAATTTTCTCATATAACCCTTTTTTTAGTTTGCAACTTATTACCCTTTCTATCACTATTGCTGAGAGTAGAAGCAATGGTCTTCGTAGATAATTTTTTCTTTTTGTTCGATGCAAGGGCACGATCAATTTCTGTGTGCTTTGAAGCAATATTGGCTGTTTTGAATTTTTTTTACTACATTTGGAGTGGTTTTAGTGACGTTCTCCTCTTCCACAACAGATGTTGCCATTAGTGAGATTGTTGGTGACAATTTAATTAGGATTGACCCGATTAGGTTGTACTTGAGAAATGGTCTGTGCAACACGTTTGACAATTTCTCCCTTTGTTGATTTCTTGGCAGGGTTTTGTTGTGTTTTTTGTGCATAATTTTATTTTTTTAAAAGATATTTTTGACCACTTTTCACTTGAGCCAATTTTTTGCACTCACACTTGGTAACTTTGCAGTAACCAAGATCGATATGAATCTTGAGGCAACTTGTTGCACCGGTAGCGGTGCACAATTAAGTGTGATCATTACGCGATAATTGTGTTTCGTTGGGTGTTTTAGGAGCACTTCTCACTTAAAGTGGTAGTGGAATCCTAGCATAAAAATAGTAAATTATGGAATACTAATCCCACGTTGGTGGTTATTTATTAGCACCCACATTTGGAAAACATGTGGCCAACAAGACTTTTTATATTTTTTAATAAATAAGTGGCATAAATGTATTTTATTTATTTTTTAACCACCTTTACTGTTAGTAATTAGTTGGGTTCATTTGAAATATTATTTTTTATATTTTAACAGTCACTTTAATGATTTTAATTCAACACAAATATACTAAATAAAATAAAATAATTTAGTCTAAAAATATTAATGTAAAATTACGCTTACCGCATTTTAATATAAAAAATTAAATATTTAATGATTAACACATCATTAGAGAAAAGAGTTTCAAAAAAAGAATTATTTATTTTATTTGTGATCAACTGCATTGCATTTGGCGAATATCCACCCTTTATATTTAGCTCTCTTATTCAAGCTTCCAAGTAACCGTTTATGATAAATTTGTTTAAATTATGTATTAAATAAAATTAGTTTTAAGCATTAAAAATGGAGAACTATAACTGAACTATTTTTACAGATTAGTTCTAATTCAATTCTACAACTATAATGGTTCGGTTTCGATTTTAAAATTTTAAAAATAATTATTAATGGTCCGATTCTTAAAATTGCTTAAAAAAAAACTAATTCAATTCGTGCGCACTTCTAAATTTATATTCTAATCTAATTTTACGTGAATTAAATATATTAATATTAATTTCAGCTCTTTATAAATATAATTTTATTCATAATTTTTGTATTAATTTTATTTTATTATTAATTTCACTGATTTACATTGATTATCACCGGGCCAATAATTTTCCCTAAAACAATCCATGGCATCCAAACGACGCACCACTTTTTAGTTATCCCCAAAAAACTGATCCAGACATTCCGAAGAGAATTCCGAAAAAGGGAAAAAAATATAGAATCAAAAAGAAAGAGAAAAGGAAAGAAAATATCTACCCATTACATCCTAATCCTACTTCTCTTTTCCAAGATTTTGTGCTTCAGATTGAGAGGGCGATTTCTCCACCTCAAATTTTAAATCCTCCTAGAACTTTAAAGACTGTTCTTCACTTTGGGGACCCCATTTCCTTTCCATTCCCTCCAATCTCTCTTTCTCTCTCTCTCGCTCGCTTGCTGGCTCTTGTAGAAAAGGGTTCAAAACATATCTATGGATATCGATAAAGCAATTAGAGAAAGCGATGATAGAAGGCTGAAAACAAAGTACAACAACGCCATCCATGTCATTGGAAGAGCTCTCGCTCTGTACTCGTGAGTTCAATGTCTTCGTCTTCTTCTTCTTCTTCTTCTTCTTCTTCGGATTCCTTTTAATTTTCGAATGATTTACTGGTATTAATTGTACTAAATGGTCAACTTTGTTGCGAATTGGGTTTCAAGAAATTGGAATTTTGAGGGTTTTAAAAATTGTGCTAGTTGATGTTTTTTTTCCCCCCTTTCTTCCTTTTATACTCATGAGCGGTTCTCTAAGAAAATAGCGTAGGAATATGATTTGTATTACATTGCTTCCCCCTCCCCCCCTTCTTTTGTGTTTCTCTTCATTGCATTCTCTGGGGTTTTCGAGCCTAAAGTGAAAATTAATGCATGCATGCCTACCCGTATCAACCTATTTTCATTTTTGTTTTTTGTTTTTGTTTTTTTATTTTTAAAGTTACCAGCTTTAATTTGAGTTGGGATGTAAATCTTGGAGGGCTAAGGGGTTTTTGGATTTTTGGGTATCTTTCTATTCCATTATCACGAGTGTGAAAATCAATCTGAAGGGTTTACCGGTTTATTTGATATCCTGATTATTCTTCTTAAAACAGTTGGGTTAATTTCACTCTTAAACACTAAACTAATATCAATTTGTTTCTGTTATCCTTAAACTATTGAGTTTATCTATTAAGTTTGTCAACTATTCGACTTCAACTACAACCTTGATCAAATTGAAAACGATCATCCAAGTCTAACACTGAATTTGACTATACACGACAAATTATAGTTTCAATAAAAAAAAAAATTTCAATTTTCTTGAAATGGCATATGAAATTACAAACCCCAGGTTTAAAGCAAAAAAGAACGCACAAGCGCTGAAGGGCCACTCATATTTGGGTGTGATTTTCAAACCCAGATGTCTTGATTATGTAATTAACTGAATGGTACTTCAATGTACGTGAGGCATTTGAGAGAAAAGGACCATTTAGCCCTTCTAACAATCCCTTCTTGTGCGTATTTCTATCTCACATTTGGACGAGTATGTGTGATTAGTGAAGAGTTGAGGGAAATAATAGACAAAATCAATACTTAGGGGACAATATAATCTAATTAATAATAGTTTAGGGGGTAAAAGTAAATTTAACTCAAAATAGTTTGTAATTTGCATAAGACCAATGCATGATTTCCAATTCCACTAGGTTCTTCTCATGAGTTCCTGGATGGGATTTATTTAAAAATAATTGTAGAAATTGAGAAAATTGTTGTTGATTGCAAGTAATAAAATGAAGCAATCATACTAAGGGTGCTGCACGCTTTTTTATGTGGAAAATCTATCCACTATAACCAAGAACAAGAATACAAGTTGCAACTTACACCAGAAATCTTAGCTGAATCCATGCGTATTAGGTGTTGAATCCACAAACTTGTGGGTTTGCTTATTGAATCCATAATATTCATTCTTCAATGAATGATTAAAATTGAATCTAGATGATCCACCAATGGCATAGATTCAACTAAGACAATCTAATAAAATGAAGCAATCATATCAAGGGAGCTGCTTGCTTTTTTATGTGGAACATCTATCCACTATAACCAAGAACAAAAATACAATTTGCAACTTACAACACAAATCTTAGCCGAATCCATGCGTATTAGGTGTTGACTCCACAAACTTGTGGGTTTGCTTATTGAATCCACAATATTCATTCTTCAGTGAATGGCTAGCATCTAATCTAGATGATCGACCAATGACATAGATTCCACTAAGACAATCAGCTATGTATGTAACAAAACAATAATGTAAAAGGATTAAAGATTGATCAATAGTTAACACAGTAGCACATCAATTCTTCTCTTGTTCTTTAAGCTTATTTTGTTCTTCTCCTGGACTTATATATAATGTAAGTACTCTAGAGAGATTTAATGACTAGTTTGGTTTGCTTGCTAATGGCGTAGCCGTTGATTGGTTAGAGAGTCGTTATTCTATTTGGAAGTCTAGAGCTAAGTCCAAGGGCTCGGTGCGAGCCAATAAGTTCTTTTAGTCTAATGATTGTTGTTTTTAGCTATTTAATTTATTTAGAGTTATTTAAGTTATTTCTTTTTTTAGGATTCTAGTCTTTCTTTTAATTAAGATGTAATTTTTATTTTCTTTTTGTTTAGAGTTTTGATTCTTTTTAGATTAGGGTTTTGATTCTTTTTAGATTAGGGTTTTGAGCCTATAAATAAGATACTCACTTGATGTATTATTTAGAGTTGAATTAATGAAAAGTTGAGTTTTAAGGCTGCGCCCTTGTGTTTGGGTTTCGACCATTATGCGCTACCTTCTACCTATCTCATCCCCTCTATGCGCTGCATCAATGGGTATCAAAACTTAGGCTTAAGATTTCACATCTCTTTCTCCTTCTACCTATCTCATCCCCTCTATCCAAGGTTGCCACTACCACCACGAGCCTTCGTCGGCCTCCCATGTCGAACCTCGCCCCGTCCTCCTTGTCGGCTTTCCCCTTGCCCTCGTCGACCCTAGTCACCGCCTTACTCCTTCCTTGCCAAAACCCTAGACGTCCTTGCTAAAACCCTAGCCACCCTCATCGAAATCCTAGGTCCTTGTCGTCGTCGCCATCGCCGTTGTCGTCATCGACCTTTGCCGAAACCCTAAAAAACCTCTACCTCCCTCACCATCTCCGTGATTCGCAACAAACCCTAGCTGTAACCCTCTTCGACCTCTCTCCTCCTCCTCGTTAACCTCTCTCTCCCGATTCGACCCTAGCCCTTGTACCTTGCCATCGCTTGCACCTAGCGAAACCCTTCGTCTCTGTTGCCGCCCTTTCCTTCTTCCTCTACGTCATCTCCACCACTATCTCCACCACTAGTCAACACCTCGCGTTGTCGTAGCCTCGCGCTGCTGCCTCATGCCTCGCGTCGAAGCCTTAGAAGGTTGTTCTGCCTCTCGCGTAGGCTGCGAGGAAGGAGCCCAACCTTGACCTTACTGGCTCGATTCATACCCAACCCATCTTTGGTCTGCTCTTTCTAGCAACCAACTTAACCAAATACCTACCCAACCCGATCCCCCATTTTCCCTTTTCACATAGTCTTAACATCTATTTCCTAACCCAAAATAAAACAAAGAAAAAAAGGGTTAACCCACTTAAATAAACCTTTCACAACCTAGCAACGAACCCACCCAAATCCTAACCCACCCAGTTTTATAAACTTAAGCCCATCACAACCCTTAACCAGCCCAACAAAACTAACCCAATCAACTAAC
>JAOTRH010129754.1:0-14335 GCA_034768845.1 Heliamphora exappendiculata | reverse complement strand
TGTCCCCTTGGTTTCCGTTGCTCCTTGAATTATGGTTAAATTATAAAAGTGGTGTTAATACGGGCAAATTGGGTAATGTCGGAGAAGCGCCTAATTCGGCGGACCTAATCCCACTGCGGTGGTAATTTCGGAGAAGAGCCCAATTATGGCGGTCTTAAATCCCTCATCTTGGTACTCTAAATAACATGAAGTGTCTTTTGAAAGTCCTGTTATTAATTAGATTTTGAGTTGACGCTTAACGAGCATCATAGTGCTTAAGGTGGGGATTGTCGGCCCGGATAAGGATGGATAAAACTGGTTGGCTCGCCCCCACACCATTGCCATTAAGTAAAATAGTTGTGGCATAACGCTCAGTGACGCATTACTATTCGCAACGAGGCTAGGATAGGTTAAAGTGATCAATATACCATCAAGTCTACTTTGTAATTCCCGGCGTGAAATTCATGATACTGTTCTGGAAGTGCTTGGGATTGGGCATCTGCATTGCATTTATTTGCATCACACACTCATTCTTTTGTTTTTATATATGTGTTCATCCTGTTAAAAATGATAAATAGCATGTAACTTCGCACTGGGTGCTATACAATATGTATTGCGGAATATCTTGTCGCGAGTTTGTTAGACAGTTTAGAGAATTTTTTTCTCGACTCCGGCTCATGGCATTTATGCCACAGGTGACGAAGAGGGACCCTTTGAGGAAGGCGGGTTTATTAGAGGGGAAGAATTTGTAGAAGAGGGAGAGCGGGAGGAGCAGGTCGACCCCAACGACGCAGTTTGAAGATGTAGGACGTCTCTTTTTGATCTTCTGTTCAAGTTTTCCACAGACATGATGTAACTTTTGTTAAATTTTCTGGATGACTGTACTTATTAAGTATTTTGAACAATCTCTGAACCATTAATGATGTAATAGTTATCTTATGTATTTACGAACATTCGGCTAAAATATGTCCCTTATTTGTAATTACATATGTCCAGACATGCCCGAGAAAAGGGGTGTTATAGAGAGAAAATTTATACACAGATAAATCCCGCGGTCTCCATCACTAGTTTGGAGGCGATGCAATTAAATCCTGCGTGTTGGCAGTAAGGCCTCCCTCCCCATCAGACAGATTAATTGCGGTATCGCCAGTAAAACCTCCTTTAGAGATAATTCTGGATAATTGTTAGTGTAAATCATTTCTCCATCTGAAGGGTTCATTGCGAAGCGATTAATTTAAAATTAGGTGATGGTTAACACTTAGCTGTATATAATAGTATCATCTCTATCTGAGTCACTTCTATTATATGCTGGACCGAAACTATGTCAGCTATTTAATTTTACTTGGCATGGTCAGTTGCCTAAATAGTAAAATTAAAAGGAATTGGCCTGTCTGGTCTTATGAAGGATAGTAGACGTTCACCCATCGTGGCATACTATTCTCGGGTTACCAGGCTGCTGGCAAATTAATTTTAAAATGGTAGAGGGAACCAAATTAAAATAAATTCAAAATTTTGCTCATCATAATTAACGATTTTATTTAATTATGTGATTCTTAGGATAAAAATGAATTTCAACCCACTCTCTTCAATACTCAAAAAAAATAAACTTAGGGGACCAAATTTTGTTGACTGGAAATGTAACATGGATATAACTTTAACTACAAATGGTATTTCTTCAATACCAGAAAATATATCGGTTTTAGAAAAAGGTTCTTCCTCGGAGCTAAAAGGCATAAAGAAAAAAAAGGTTCAGAAACAGGGAGACATATTTTTCAGGGTAGTTAGTGGGCTACGAACTGGTGTAAAAAAATTGAAAGGCAGATGTTTTCACTACAATCAGACCCGACACTGGAAAAAGAATATCTAGTATTTCTCATAAGGTAGAACAAACACGGTAATTTTTGTTCACTGGTTGTGAAAACATGTTTAGCGGCGTTATCTACCTGTACCTGGTGTGTAGATACGGGAGCCATTAATCATGTCTGCAATTCATTGCATAGGTTCCAGGAAACCCGACAATTTAGTGATGGGGAGATTTACCTGCATATGGGCAATAATACAAAGGTAACAGCAGTTGCAGTAGGAGATGTCCCTTTTCGTTTTGATAGAGATCGAATTTTAATATTGAGAGATTGTCTTTATGTACCTGCCATTAGAAGGAACTTAGTTTTCGTTTCTAGATTGGCTAAAGATGGATATTTTGTTTATTTTAATAACTATGTGGTTATTAAGGATAATAAACAGGTTATCTGTTCTGGTACATTGGTGGATAATCTTTATATTATTACTCAAATATCTCCTACACTGCAACTAACGAAAATGAATAACACATCTAATTTACCATGTAAGAGAAAGTTTTCTTCTTCAATGAACCAAAGGTTTCTTTGGCACTTACGCTTAGGTCATATTAATCTAAAAAGTATAAACAGACTAGTAGAAGATGAACATTTGAGTTGATTGGAAGTGGAGGCACTTCCAGTATATGAATCTTGCTTAGAGGGTAAGATGACCAAGAGGCCATTTTTCGGCCAAAGGTTATAGAGCTAAAGAACCATTGGAGCTGGTTCATTCTGATGTGTGTGGTCCTATGACAACCCGGGCTAGAGGTGGCTTTGAGTACTTTGTCAGTTTCAATGATGACTACTCAAGGTATGGATATATTTACCTGATGCACCGTAAGTCTGAATACTTTAAGAAATTCAAAGAATTCAAGGCGGAGGCGGAGAAGCGTCTAGGTAAAAGTATCAAGTCACTATGATCCGACCGTGGTAGCAAATACCTCTTTGGAGAGTTTAAGGACTACTTATCATCAGAATGGATTACATCCTAGTTGACTGCACCTAGCACTCCTCAGCAGAATGGTGTAGCAAAGAGAAGGAATAAGACACATATGGATATGGTAAGGTCAATGATGAGTTATTCAGGTTTACCACATTCGTTTTGGGGACTCGCTTTAGAGACAGCGGCTTACATTCTGAATATGGTACCTTCTAAGTCAATACCTTCTACTCCCATAGAACTGTGGACCGGACGTAAGCCTAGTCTTAAACACATTCGAATTTGGGAGTGTCCCGCACATGTGCTGAAAGAGAACGTGGGTAAGTTGAAATCGAGGACAAAAGTCTATTTCTTTTTGAGATATCCCAGGGGAACAAAATGTGGTATATTTTAAAATCCTAAGGATCATAAGGTCATTGTTAACACCAATGCCTGATTCTTGGAACATGATTATATTATGGACCACAGGCTCAATAGCAAAATTATTCTGGAAGAACTGAGAGAAAATGCCAGTACAACGGAAGAGGAACCACAAGTCATTGATATTTCATTACCTTGTCGTAGTGGGAGGATTATCGAAACATGTGCAAATCAAGAACAGGGTGCTGATGCACAGGGTTCAGATTCTACACAGCCTGTTACTACTAGTACACAGACACAGGTAGTGCCTCGTCGTAGTGGGAGGGTTGTTCATCAACCTGACCAGTATATGTTCTTGGGAGAGTCTTTTGACAGGATCCCGACAGAATTGGATACCGAGCCCTGTAACTACAATGAAGCACTACAAAACAAAGATGCAAATCTTTGGCAGAGGGCTATGAATTTAGAGATGAAATCTATGTATTCCAATCAGGTCTGGAAACTTATAGAGCCACCCGAAGAGATAAAATCTATTGGATGCAAGTGGATCTACAAGAGGAAGAGAGGAGTAGACGGAAAGGTTAAAACCTTCAAAGGTAGACTTGTTGCTAAAGGGTTCACTCATAAAGAAAGGATCGACTATGAGGAAACCTTTTCGCTGGTAGCCATGCTTAAGTCTATTCGGATTCTCTTATCCATTGCCGCACATTTCGATTACGAAATCTGACAAATGGATGTCAAGACAGGTTTCCTTAACGGAAGTCTTGACGAGTGTATCTATATGATACAACTAAACGAATTCATTGCAAAGGGCCAGGAGCACATGTTGTGTAAGCTTAAGAGATCCATTTATGGACTTAAGCAGGCATCGAAGTCTTGGAAGACTCGATTTTGATCAAGCTATAAAATCTTATGGTTTCGATCAAAGTCCGGATGAGTCCTGTGCGTACAAGAAGCGTGAGAAAAGCGTGGTGATCTCCTCAATACTTTATGTAGACGATATCTTGCTCTTCGGAAACGATGTGAGGGCATTATCTACGGTTAAAGTATGGTTATCTTGGCAGTTCGATATGAAGGACTTAGGAGAAACCAGTCACATTCTTGGGATCAAGCTTATGCAAGATCAGAAATAAAAGATGTTGGGCTTATCACAAGCAAAGTATATCGATGATATCCTTGCTCGTTTTAGCATGCAAGATTCCTAGAAAGGGTTTCTCCCTTTCAGGCATAAAATCACTCTATCCAAGGATCGGTGTCCTAAGACACTTGATGAGATAGAGAAGATGAAGACGGTTCCTTATGCTTCGGCAATAGGAAGCCTCATGTATGCTATACTTTTCACTAGACCCGACATCTTCTTTGTCGTTGGCATGGTTAGCAGATATCAGTCTAACCCAAGGCAGGAGCATTGAACTGTGGTAAAGAATATATAATCAAGTACCTCAGAAGGACTAAGGATTATATGTTAGTTTACCAGGCAGACCGTCTAGTACCTTTGGGGTACACTGACTCAGATTTCTAGTCAGACATAGTGCTTGCATCAGGAGACAACCTTGTAGATCCTTTACAAAGAGCTTATCGGCTAAGACTTTTGATAATCATGTAGAGAGCATGGGAGTCAGATGTATAGCAGCATGATTTTGAGTATAAGTGGGAGATTGTTAGGGTTGGTATACTGAAAATCATACTTTTAGTATTTAATTTTTTAATAAAATTAGTTTTTTATTTTATGAGAATCTTTATAAGCAATATATGTATATCATTTATTTGTTATGCATGGATATCCGATATTCAGTATAGTATTTAATCTGGTGTGTAGAGTACGGCTTACACACAGAAGACCAAATTTTAGTTTCTTGCAGAATATAAGTTTTATGTTCACAGTTTATATGGAAATGAACATACCATCGGTACAACTGTAGCACAGAGCTTTAGTAGGCCTGTCTTGGTTACGAAAAACAGATAATAGAGTTATCTATTGTTCTGACTCTCTATACCAGTACACTTTGTGTGTATTGAATGAGACATTTGGGGTAATTAATTTAGTACTGACTACTGGTTATATAAATTAATTCACACCCCAAGGTTATTGTGAATAGTGCTTATCTTCTTAATCTCGAAATAATTATTGATTTGTGTATATTTAATATTCGTTGTTTTGATTCATTAGAGGGTGTGATCTTATATAGGTCTATATTTTCGGTGAGATAGATAGCAATATTATTTATATGCCAAATATTAATTATTGACGGAATTCACGTCCCGAAAGATCGGGATTGATATTACCGCTTTAAGGATGCTTATAAGTTTTGACTTGGCCAAACCCTACAGGTGGATTTAATTATTCGACGGTCAAATAAGTTAAGCGGAAGGTCTTAAAGAATATGAAGATGCCGATTAAATTAAATTATCAGTAATTAAATTTAATTGGCGGGTATCGAGAATCTTAACGTGGGAAGAAATGGTAAGCATTTAATAACATGAGCTCAATGCAAGAAGGTCTTGATATTATGGGTCATAGTGCAATTATAGTTCTTTAGTGGCGTGAATTGTAATTCAGTATTTTATAAAAATTGCAGAAACCTCTACATCTTTCCATAATTGCAGAAATCGCCCGTAGATATCTGTATTCCACTAGAAGTCTTACTCATAATTACTCCCTAGGCCCCTGCTGTAGCTCTATATATATGCGGGTAGGCTGAACCAATTTGGATTTGATTTTCATATCATTCTTGATATATTATTTTTGTCTTTCCAGACTAAAAAATATATATCGGGGTTCTGCCGGTATAAGTTCTCGGAGGATCGTAGCCCACACTACGTTTGAGGATCGCATAAGAGAATATGGTGGAAGACATGACAGGAGCTTCAACTCGGAATCAAGTCGTAGTTGAAGATTAAATCTACAAGAGGTATTCTTCTAAATTAACTTTGGTTGTACGGGTTTTATTTTGATTGTTCTTCGTCAAAAATTTTATCTGGAACCCGTTTCAGCGTTTGCCCATCCAGTTAATTTTTTACCAAAAATTGTTTTACAAAAATAATGATCTTGGCAATTTTGCCTCCAACAACTTTTGGGATAATTAATTTAGTACTGACGACTGACTATATAAATTAATTCACACCCTAAGATTATTATGAATAGTATTTATCCTCTTAATTCGAAAATAATTATTGGTTTGCGTATATTTAATATTTGTTATTTTGATTCATTAGAGGGTGCGATCTTATATGGGTATATATTCTTGATGAATTGGATAGCGATATTATTTATTTGGTAATTATTAATTATTGACGGAATCCACGTCCCGAAAGATCGGGATTGACGATACCCCCTTAAGAATGCTTATAAGTTTTGATCGGGCCAAACCCTACAGGTGGATTTAATTATTCGGTGGTCAAATAAGTTAAGCGGAAGGGCTTAAGGAATATGAAGATGCTGATTAAATTAAATTGTTAGTAATTAAATTTAATTGGTGGGTATCGAAAATTTTAACGTGGAGAAAAATTGTAAGTATTTAATAATAGGAGCTCAATGCAAGAAGGTCTTGAGATTATGGGTCAGAGTGCAATTATAGTTATTTAGTGGTGTGAACTGTAATTCAATATTTTTTGGAAATTACAGAAACCCTACGACTTTCCATAATGGTAGAAACCGCCCATAGGTATCTGTGTTCCACTAGAAGTTTTACTCATAATTACTCCCCAGATCCCTATTGTAACCCTATATATATGCGGGTAGACTGAACCAGTTCAGATTGATTTTTATATCATTCTTGATATATTATTTTGTCTTTCAAGACTTAAAAAATATATCGGGATTCTGCCGGTATAAATTCTCGAAAGATCGTAACCCACACTACGTTCGAGGATCGCATAAGAGAATATGGCAGAAGATCTGACAGGAGTTTCAACTCGGAATCAAGTCGTAGTTGAAGATTGGATCTACAAGAGGTATTCATCTATATTAACTTTAGTTGCACAGATTTTTTTTTATCGTTCTTCGTCAAAAGTTTTATCTGAAGCCCGTTTACGCATTTGCATATCCAGTTAATTTTTTACCGATTAATCGTTTTAAAAAATAATGATCTTGGCAGTTTTGCCTCCAACAGATACATCATAGATTGTAGTTCATATATCATTATCATTGAGAGATTATTTTTATCTTTCAAAGACTTAAATATATCAGAGTTCTGCCTGTACAAGTTCTCGAAGAATCGTAGCCTACACTACGTTCGAGGATCGCGTAAGGGAATACAGTAGAAGATTTGATCGGAGTTTCAATTCGTAATCAAGTCGTAGTTGAAGATTGGATCGACAAGAGGTATTCATCTAAATTAATTTTGGTTGCACGGGTTTTATTTTGATCGTTCTTCGTCAAAATTTTTATCTGGAGCCCGTTTCGGTATTTTTTCGTCCAGTTAATTTTTTAGCGATAATCGTTTTTCAAAAACAATAATCTTGACAGTTTTGCCTATAACAAATTGGTATCATAGCCGTTTTTTTTTGTTTACGATTATCGGGGCCAGGTGTGGCTTTGGAATTTAAAGGTAAAAAGTAAGGTAAGTCAAAGATATTTTGAAAAATATTTTGAACACCTTGAAAATTAAATTTTGAAAACCCTTTTTATTAAAAACGGAATCGCCACTTAATTTTTGAGAAAAACTAAGAAAAACAAAAATGACTACTGATCTTTGAAAATGTTAACCAGAGAAAAGAAGGCTCGTGGGCTAAGGTACGAATCGGAGAAGGTGTTAGGCACCCCGTTCGCCCAACCATAAGATTGGCCTCTACTAATCATCATTGGTTCTTTAATAAAAAATTTTAAATGCATGCAAATAAAGAAAATGGAGGCAAATGGAGAACATCCAAAAAGTACATAACATATGTACATAGCGCTCCAAAATAAGTAAGTGTCAGAAGAAAAATTCTAAATCCTATGACATGCAATTTCTATCTAAATGATACATGAAACACATACCCACATGCAATATTATTTAAACAACCTAAACTAGCATGATTTGATTAAAAGAATAAAAAAATACTAAAATTGTTAAAACTACCTAAACATGAATTGCTAAAGAAAGTAAACTACACAATTTGAGACATTAAACTAACATGTAAAATATGTACATTATTTAATTATCTAAAAGATTTATAAAGCATGTAAAAATCCTATATTGTAAACTAAAACAATAAAACCTAATAACCAACATTTTCTATTAACAAGCAAACATTTGAAATTTTAATTTAAAGAAGAAAGAAAATAATATAAAATAAAAAGTTTAAAAGAGAGTAATTAAACCGAAAATAAAATGTTAGAGAATGCTTATTTAAACTAATACAAGAAAAACCAACTCATTTACATTTTATGCATTTTTTTAGAGAGACAAAAGAAGGTAAAAAGAAATCAAAATAAAATTACATGTTAAAGATAAAAGTTAGTTTTGGGGAATCTTTTTATAATTTTTAGATTTTAATGAAAATGTAAAAATGTTATACAAGAAAAATTAAGCTTAATAAAGGAAGGTTTTTTTTTTAAATGCTAACAAGAAAATTTAATTATTTATATTTTATATTTTAAAAGAGAATAAAAGAAAATAAAAAGAGAAGAAAACAAGTAACATGAATAATGGAGTTTTAACTATTAAAAAAATTATAAAGTTATTAAAAGAAAATTTAGATTAGTGCTAACAAAAAAATATTAAACTAATAATAAAAGAAAGAGAGATGCTAGTATTAAGTGAAACATAAAATTGATATTACAAGAAGTAAGAAATAAAATGCTAAAAAAAAAAAAAAGACTAGAAAGAAAAATTACACTAATATGGAAAGAGAAGAAAAGAACATAAGAGCTAGAAACTAAAGAAAAAAAAATAGAATAGTGGCACTAAGAAAGAATAATATTAAAGAAATTATATTAAACTAAAAGCAAAGAAATGAAAGTTACATTGTAAAGGAAAGTAAATACTTGAAAAGCAAATTAAAATGAAGCTAGGAAAGCAATAAAGATAATGAATTAGAGTGCTAGTAAAGTAAAACTAAGCTAACAAAAAGAAAGTAACATGCAAGAATATCGAATTAACATAAAAAAATAAAAAGAAATGAAATATTAAAATTAAATGGGTGTAATATTGATAATTACAACTATTTTTATGTAAGTGCCTTAATTGTCACATTAATAACATTAACATGTTGTAATTATTAGGAATATTGGCACTATTTAATTATTTGATTAAGTTTTAATTCAAATAAGCAAATAAATAAATAAGTGAGGTATATTAAATGAAATATTAGAATATAAATAAAGCAATTGATTAGTAAAACAAAAACATAACATAAAGAAATATGTGATTTGAAGCTGAATTTTAACCCGATCACTCCAAAGAGAAAGTGGAGTTTAGAAAGATCGGAGATCTGAACGGGGTACCTAGCTTGCCGGGGAATTCTCAAGTTGTAGAATATGCCTCAGTGTGCCAATTCTCGAGCGGTGATCCAAGTAATGTAGGCTTCAATGTAGGTATTGGAGGTTCGGGACTCGGTATTTCTGCAGGGTTTCAGTGTCAGGGCTCAGGATTGCTCGATATATCGACAGAGTCTCTCTCACTCAACATTCGTACTGAAAACGTATGCTGGGGTACGGTATTTATAGAATTTTTCAACCAATGGGATGCTGCCACGTTTTGGGATACGCCAAGCCATTTGGAGTTGGAGGTCGCCACAATGAAAGTTGGCGGTCGCCATGTTTTTCGAAGGTTCCACAAAGTTCTATGGCGGTCGTCACAATGGAAGATGGAGGTCACCATGATGAAAGGTGGCGGTTGCCACTTTTGGTTAGGGTTTCCACAAAGTTTTATGACGGGCGTCACAATGCAAGTTGGCGGTCGCCTTACTTGGGCAGCAAGTTTTGATGGTTTGACAAAATATCACTGGTTTGAAGGTTTTGGGTTCAAATACCAAGCTTGGATAACTTCCCGAGTATTGTATCGAGGCATATTCCACTTGTTTTCATCATCGGATTTGCCTAAGATTAGGCGGGGTCAAATTTAGGTGTCTACACCAGGTAGATTTAGAACTGTGCTAACTTTATTTTGCAGGCGTTCTAATTCCGATTTTATGATCATCAATTTATTTTTATGTTTGATTGAATGCGTAGATGATGATTTAATTATTATTTTTTTAATCACGGAGATTGACCGTGATAGATTAAATTTTTTTTAGATCGAATGTGAGCTTATGGGACATAGGTGTCGATGTAAAAATTTTTATGTTCATTAAGTTTTTTTTTCTTGTTTATTAGAAAGAAAAAATAAGAACAGGTTTAAAAGAACCGGCGGTGGTTGGCAGCAGTAACCGGCGAATAAGTTTTTTTTATTACTTTGTAATATTTTTTTTCATCTCGAGAATTTTTATTTCTGAATAAAATTAAATTAAAAAATAGGAGGAACCACCGGAGCAGCCAAGCGCCGCAGTAGGTGCAAAACGGCAGCGCCAAACATGGCGCAATTCCCCAGCGCAGCAGTAGGCTGTTTTGGCCATCACATGCGCTGTTTTTCCAAGCAGAAGTCAGTGGAGCGGCAATTCCCAATAGGAGAGCAGCTGTGTTTTAAATAAATTAAAAAAAAAAGAGCTGCTTCACTGCCAAACGCAGATTTGTGGCTGAGGCTATTCCCAAAAACGGCCCCCTGGGCCAGCAGTTTTGAAGCAGCGTTTGGCTGCTGTTTTTGTAATAAGGCAGCTTTTGATTCCAAACCAGACAACAGCAGCAATTTCCCAATGACGCAGCATGTTCCAGGTGCAAGCACCAAGCAGTAGCAGCGGCATTCAAGGGGACTGTTTGGCTGGTTGTTCTTTTTTGAAAAGAAAAGCAAGCTGCGGCGATGTTTTTTTTTTTCAAAAAGCTGCGGTTTTCATTAAGCACCGCCATGCACAGTTTTCCAAACAGCAACAAGCAATTCACAAAACTGTTTGGCGCTGTTGTGTTTATCCAAACAGTGCACCACTGTGTCGGCGCATGATCCTGGCGCAAATGTTTTTTCCAAAAGCCAGCGGTTTCAAGCGAAATTCCAGGCAGCAAGCAAAACAGTCCACGACACTATTTCAGCAGACCCAGCGCAGGCGTGTTTGGATTTGTTTGAATTTTCTGATCGATGAGTTTTGATACAAAAAGGATTAGTGAAGATTATTCTTTTGAGCAGGAGATTTAAACTCTTTAGACTTTCAATCGGATCATAAAATCGAGATTTATATTTATCTTGTATTTAGTTTATTTTTATATTTTAATTGCGTGGATGATAAATATTGGTTTGATTTATCCTGTTAATTTAATTAATTCGAATATTCAGTTTTAATTAAAATATTTTTTAATGAAAAACAAAATTAAGATTTTTTTAATTAATTAATTTGAATTAAATGAAAAAACTTTAGATATTTTATTTTTTACAAATATCACGTTAAAAGGTGATTTTTTTAAAAATCAGATATCTTGAAAAAACGTGAAAATTAATTTTGAATTTTGAATTAAGTAAATAAAAAAATGCTTAATCAAAATAAATTATTATTTTTCAAAAAATATGAAATGAAAAATAAAATAAATAAATGCCTTTAATCACTACCTTAACTGAAAGACTGGAGGAAAAACTATTTATTTATTAAATTTTATTTGTTACGTATTTAAACATGAAAAGATGGTTTGATAAATCAGAATCTTTAGATTCGTATACACGGAAAGATGTTTGATTCTTTCAGATCGTATGACTTTCGAAAGATGGTTTGATAAATCAGAATCTTTGGAATCGTGTACACAAAAAGATATTTGATTCTTTCAGATCGTGTGGCATTCGAAATTAATAAATTTATTTTAATTAAATAAATTTTTATAATCCTAAAAAATATTTTAAAAATCTAAGTGGGAGAGAAAATTTATTCACAGATAAATTTCGCAGTCTCCATCACTAGTTTGTAGGCGATACAATTAAACCATGCGTGTAGGTAGCAAGACCTTCCTCCCCATCGGACAGATTAATTTCAATATCACCAACACAAACCTTCTTTAGGGATAATTCTAGATAATTATTAGTGTGGATCACTTCTTCATCTGAAGGGTTCATTGCGAAACGATTAATTTGTGATTGGGTGATGATTAACACTTAGCTATATATAATAGTATCCTCTACATCTGAGTCACTACTATTATATACTGGACTGAAACTATATCAGTTATTTAATTTTACTTGGCATGGTCAGTTGCCTAGATAGTAAAATTTAAAAAAATTAGCATGTTTGGTCTTATGAAGGATAGTAGAAGTCCACCATCGTGGCATGCTATTCAAGGGTTACCAGGCTGCTGGTGAATTAATTTTAAAATGGTAGAGGGAACCAAATTAAAATAAATTCAAAGTTTTGCTCATCATAATTAACAGTTTTTTAAATATGTGATTCTCAGAATTAAAATGGATTTCAACCCACTCGCTTCAATACTCAAAAAAAACAAACTAACGGGACCAAATTTTGTTAACTGAAAATGTAAATTGGATATAACTTTAACTACAAATGGTATTCCTTCAATACCAGAAAATGTGTCTGTTTCAGAAAAAGGTTCTTCAATACCGAATGGCATGAAGAAAAAAAGGTTCAGAAACAAGGAGACACGATTTCCAGGGTAGTTAGTGGTCCACGGACTGGTGTGAAAAAGTCGAAAAATAGATGTTTTCATTACAACTAGACCCGGTACTTAAAAAAGTTATGTCCAGTATTTCTTAGAGATCGGAACAAACAGGGTAATTTTTGTTCACTGGTTGTGAAAACATATTTAGCGGTGTTATCTACCGGTACCTGGTGTATAGATACGAGAGCCACTAATCATGTCTGTAATTCATTGCAGGGGTTTCAAGAAATCCGACAACTTAGTGATAAGGAGATTTACCTACATATGGAAAATAATACAAATGTAACAGCAGTTGCAGTAAGAGATGTCACTCTCAGTTTTGGTAGAGATCGAATTTTAATATTGAGAGATTTTCTTTATGTACCTGTCATTAGAAGAAACTTAGTTTTCGTTTCGAGATTGGCTAAATATTGATATTTTGTTTATTTTAATAATTTTATGGTTATTAAGGATAATAAACAGGTTATCTATTCTTGTACATTGGTAGATGATCTTTATATTATTACTCTAATCTCTCCTACACTGCAACTGACTGAAATGAATAATACATCTATATTACCATATAAGAGAAACTTTCCTTCTTTAATAAACCAAAGGTTTTTTTGGCACTTACGCTTAGATCATATTAATCTAAAAATGATAACTATACTGATAGCTGATGAACCTTTGAGTTCATTAGAAGTGGAGGTACTTCCAGTCTGTAAATCTTGCTTAGAGGGTAAAATGACTAAGAGGCCATTTTCGGCCAAAGGCTATAGAGCTAAAGAACCATTGGAGCTGGTTCATTCTGATGTGTGTGGTCCTATGACAATCCGTGCTAGAGATGGCTTTGAGTACTTGATGACTACTCAAGGTATGGATGCATTTACCTAATGCACCGTAAGTCTGAATGCTTTAAAAAATTCAAAGAATTCAAGGCGGAGGCAGAGAAGCATCTAGGTAAAAGTATCAAGTCAGTACGATCCGACCGTGGTGGAGAATACCTCTTTGTAGAGTTTAAGGACTACTTATCATCAGAAGGGATTACATCCCAGTTGACTGTACCTGGCACTACTCAGCAGAATGGTATAGCAGAGAGAAGGGATTACATCCTTCTTGGTAGTTTTTGGCTGGATTCTGTCTTCTCAATATCACCGGATTGGATAGCATCCTCAATTTGCACCCCATCGTTGAACAGCTATTTAAAGGTGGAAAGTGGCCGCGTGATGAGGTAGTGCTTCAACGAAGACTGTAGGTTCTTTACCACCATCCTTACTTGCTGCTTTTCAGAAGGTCAGTTTGTCATTTTAGCGACCCTGCCTCTCCAGCGAGTCAGAAAGTCAACAAAAGATTCTCGATTCTCTTGTCGGGTTGTTTCAAGCTCTCGAGTAGTGATGTCCAGCTGGACGTTGTAGCTGTACTAGCTAATGAAGGCAGTGGCTATATCCTCCCATGTTCTAATTTTGGCCACTTTGAGAGAAAGAAACCACATCTACGCAGCTCTAGAAAGCGACCGATGGAATAATTGAGCCTTAAGCTGATCATCGATCCCCATAGGGGATAAGGTCCCAA
>JAOTRH010129733.1:0-10724 GCA_034768845.1 Heliamphora exappendiculata | reverse complement strand
GCCTCCTCCAACAAGATAACCAACGAATTCGTCAGATGGGACTACTTTCGCAGGTACTTACCGGCCGGAATCCCGGCCAACAGGCGGGGCTTGGCATCTTGGGTAATCAATAACCGATTCCCTACCAAGGGTGAAGATCCGGTGAACGTTGCCATTGAGGTCAACAACCAGATCGCAAGCTGGAACGGCTCTAACGGCGGTCCCGGAGGTCCTGATGCCGGTCCCGGCGGAACCAATATTTCGTTACCGGGCTGTACGCCGGACGAGTATCTTGCCTGGGTCGACTCCAAGTGCACCAAGGCTGCCAACGACTTCATGGACCAGATCATGCCTCGGGAGGCAACCCCTCTTGCCATGATGGTCCTGCGTTGGCCGAAAATGTTCTGGGATCGCGTCTGGTACGACGGCACACCCGGCAGCCCTCAAGCCAAGGGTCTTGGCGTCGCGGGTTATTGCCAGGGAAGCGGCCAGGCTTTCTTCTTTTCGGAAGCCGGCAACCCCGACACCTTCGAACACGAGATGGGCCACTCGCTGCATCTGATGCACTTCGCGGCCGGCGGCGAAGCCAATTTCGGATGGAAGCAGCACGACCATAACTACGTTCATTGCCTGATGGGCTATAGCAGCGGAACCTTCACCGTTCCGCTGAAAGCCGTCAAGGTAGGCGCCCCCATCACCATAGCCACGAATCCGCGCAACCACCTTTGTCCCAAGTGCCTGATGAAGATCCGCGGCTGGAAGGAAGACATCCTGCCGTGCAACTGGACGCATCCCGATGTCTTCTAGGCGAGTCCATGTTCAAATCATTATGCTGCTGGCAGCAGCCGCCACTCATATGACCGCAGCCCAACCTAAACTGAATCTCAAAGTGACGCCGCGCTTTCACCACCCTCTGTATCCTGAGCAAAGCGCGATTTTCGATATCGCTTTGCAGAATAACGGAACCGAGGCGGTCAACGTGCCGGCGCTCAACGGTAATCGTTGGACGCCGAACTACGTGGTCTATACCAGCGCCGGGACCATGATGTTCAGCGTCCTCCCGCAAAATATCTTTTCCCGCTTCGGGGCCCGCCACGGCGAACCGATGCCGGAGCCGCCGCAAATGATTTCCATCCCGGCCAACGGCGAGAAAACCACCTGGGCAGACCTGTGGAGCTTTGCCGCTCCTCTCCCCAAGGGTGATTACTATTTAGTGGTCCGGCACATCCTCAATCAGGAGACACGGGAAACCGTCGAATCGCAGCATGTGCCCTTTTCAGTGGTGGACGCCCATGTGAACGAAGTGGCGATCGGCTATGAAGACTATTCCCGCGAAACCTCTCTTCTTGCCTGGCTTGCATCCCGCGGAAAAGCCGGCCCTTCCGACATCCTGGTGAGGCTTTCCACGATGGATAGGCACACAGCCGCGCAACGATCCGGCGCCATGCTGGGTCAGGCGCCGGAGGGAAGTAAACTGGCCCTTTCTTCAAAGCCTCCTGAAAATACCCCCAACCCGCCGGGATGGCTTGGCGTGGTTTCGCCGGGACAGGCGCAAGACAGCCACCTGACACTTTTCTACATCAATCGCGCCATGGCGGATTGGAAGAGCGAACCGATCGTTTTGCCCGTTACCGATGTCCTGCCTGTGCCGGGATTCCCGGACCGGGCTCACGCCGTATTCCTTGGGACGGGGAACCATGGTGGAGGCAGTCATCTGATCGGAGTCGTGGTGAATGAAGGAAGCCCGGCCAGCCATGCGTGGTCTATCCCGCTTCAAGCGAAGCCGGCGCAGTCCGCCTGCGTATTTCGCGCCGAAGGGCCCATCTCGCTTCTCCTCGGCAGCGACGACGGCAGGCAGACCACGCTGAGGCGAATCGATGTCGATGAAAAGGGCTCGCTCGTCCACGCGGAACATGTCGTACGCACCAGCCCGAACTTGTTGTTGGCAATCCAGCCGGATCGCGCCGCGAAGTCCGGATTTGTCGCGATCGAAGCGAAACGAGACCACTTGGATCAATTGGTCGTCGTCAGGGTTCCCGTCGAGGGACAAGTTCAGGCGGTCGACCTGCCTGCCGCGCCGAGTTGGCCCACGGCAAATGGTCACGCGCTCCCCGCACGCCATTTTCAGCTTGCGGTTGCGCCGAACGGCCGCCCGCTGATCGCTTTTCTCGACGCGGAGGGGCATTACTACGCCGGTGCTGCCGATGGTTCCACGCTGGGCGTTCTCCCGTATGACGGAGAGGCCTCCCGTATCCTTCTTCCTCACATCGCGGCGCTGAGTGCCAAGACCTATTTCGCCGGTTTCGCGGAAAACGGCTCGCTTGTTTACGTAGGGGGCCGCTAAGCCGGCATGCCACGCGATCGTCCGGCCGAGACGGCCGATACCAAATACGGTTCGCGGGTACTCCAGCTCGCTCCCGAGTGCAAGGGCTTCGACGTATGGGAACTCCAGATCAAGCTGATCGCCTGGGGCTCCGGCACGGAGAACGACGATATCGGAACCATCAATGATCCTGTGCACGTTACCGGCACGTTCGACACCACCACGCGCGATGCTGTGAAGCGATTCCAGAAGGAGTACAAGCTTCCCATCACAGGCGTCGTCAACGATGCCGTGTTCCGCGCGCTTGATCGCCAGGCCGCGCTCCACCCCGTGCTGGTGCATGACATGAAGTGTCCCTGCGCCACACGCAAGGACGATCCGCCGATTGTCTGCCGCTGCATCGCAGATCACCCGGAAAAGGGCAAGTGCACCGGCTTCGGCAAGAAGAGGTTCAAGGGCAAGTTCCTGCTCGACGGCAAGAAGCTCGCGGATGACACCGACATCTCCACCGAGAAGCTCGATGTCTATGACATGGAAGAGCACGATGGCGTAGACAAAGTGCTGCTCTGGGCCATCCGCGGCTTAATGAAGCGGGCCAAGGTGGATCGTATCTCTGTGGTGTCCGGCTATCGCTGCTGGCACGACAATTATCTCCATACGGACGATACGCGCTGGCGTCACCGGCGCACCACGCTCAATCTAGGCCACGCCATCGAGTTTCAACATGGCGGAACCTGTGCCGCGCACGGCGAAGAGATCGAATACCGCTATTGCGATACAGGCGAGCGCAACGAGATCGGCAAGGATTACGAGACCAAGGTCAATTGCGTGCACTGCGAGAAGATCCGCAAGGCTGCGATGGAGAAGTGCGGCTTCCAGTTGCGCTGGCAGGAACCCGACCGCCTGAGCGTTGCTGAATCCAATAAGAAAGCTCGTCCGCCTGTGACGCCCTTCAGCGTCCACATCGATACCGTGCGCCGTCTCGGACGCAAGGATGACGATTTCGTCAAGACTTACTTCGACAGCCTGGCCCCGCTCTACACAACGTCTGCGAGCATGTCCCTCCCTGTCGATATCGGCGAGGGCCTCGACCCGCTGGTGGCCGCCAACGACGCTTACTTCGACAACACCGAGAAGAAGAACGGCGGCTGGTTCCCGATGGGCGGTTCTCGCACATGGCATGGCGGCGTCCACATCTATGAAGATGAAGGCGAGGACGTCTACTCGATGGCAGCCGGAGAAGTGGTTGCCTGCCGCGTCGGCGAAGCGGAAAACGCCAACCCTTACGGCTCCCGCAATTTCGTTCTTTTGCGGCACGAGTGGAAGACGAAGAAGTGGTTCAGCCTCTACATGCACCTGGATAACGAAACCGCCGATCCGGATGCCAAGGCCAGGTGGCGGCAGAGCCTGCTTGCAAAGGTTGAGGATGCGGTGGAATTACTTGTGCCGATGCCCATCTTCGTAAAGAAGGCTGGCAACGAATACAAAGCGGACGGAACTACTGAATCGAAGGACCGCCTGATCCCTGAAAAGGGCTACGGCATTGGTGAGTACGTGCCCACCGAAGGCGTGGAGGTTGATCCCAAGACGCTCGACGACCTGGCGCCTGCGGATTCACTCGTGATGGCGGTGAAGGGTAAGGCCGATACTTACGTCTACACCAAGCTGGAAAACAAGGCGGTCGCCGAGAAGCGGCCTAAGGTGGCGGGGTTGGCCGCGAAGATCACCGGCCATGAAGTGATCGGTCTTGAGAAGACCATCAAGGTAGGCGCGGGCGAAAAGCTCGGGACGATTGGCAAAAAACCGCGCGATGCAACCATGTCGGCCGATGGATCATTCGTCCACATCGAAGTCTTCGCGGAAACCCAGCTCTTGACCGACGGCTTCACCGAAGTGGATGCAGGCGACGCAACAAAGTCGGCCGACCGAAAGGCTCTGGTAAAGGCTTTGATCGACAAGAAGCTTATGGGCGCATATGACGACCAGGTGCTGCTGCCTTCAGACCTGGATGTAGATGGCGGCGACCCCGAGCAATGGCAGTTGCGAAGTGTCGCGCTCAAGATGCCGAACTCCTGGTCGGTAGATTGGAAGGCTGCGCTCAAAGCCGCTACGCCATTCTCGTTCATGCCGGATACGGATCGGGACGCATTGGGCGATGAGTTCAACAAGTACACCTGGTGGAAGGATGCCAAGGCATCCAACTTACTGCCGGGATCGGAGACGGTGTATCACTTCCATCCGATCGCCTTTCTGATTCAGTTGGCGAATCAGTAAGAGAATACCGGGGGCGCAAGGTCCACGAAGAGTGAGGTTTTGGAAGTGGCTTTGATCACCGGCTCCTTGGTGGTGGAGGCGGTGACAACGAACTCCACTTTGCCGGGAGGGGGAGGTTTCTCCTTCCAATCGACGGTGTAGTCGAAATCGACCTTCGACGACTTGATCTTGTGGCCTTTCGAGATGTCGAACGCGTCTCCGTCCTTCACGGCGATGACGAGATCGACCACGGTGTCGTCAGGAAGAAACGCGGTGCGCAGGATGATCTTGACCTTGTCGCCGTGCCAGCACCTTTCCTGGGACCAGTAGACCGAGATCGAAGGAGTGATGGTGACTTCGAGAGTATTGTTTGCGTCGTTATCGATTTCAGGCATGGTCTACACAGTGAGGAAGAAGCCGCGGGCCGTAGCGCCGTCTTCCTCGTAGCTGACGCTACAGGGCTCTTGCCCGGTGAAGGTAACGCGCACAATTGTCTCGCCCCAAGGCACGTTCACGCTGGCCTTGCCATCGACCACATCCTCCTCGATGGTGCTGCCGCCCGAGCAGACAAGGGTCAAGTGGCCTGCCAGCTTCTTGGCCTTGGGGTCTTCGACGGTGAAGTCCTGCTTCACCACAAGCTGAGCAGGCGCGCTGAACGCGAAGGCTGTTCCGACAGTCGCCGAGAACACCAGGTTCGCGCCCTTGAGCTTATCGAGCTTGGCTTTGGAGGGCGTCCAGGAGGCCTTGAGCTCTTTGCCGCCGTTGTCGGCAACCTTGGCCTTCACCGTTTCAAGCGGCGTTGAGAGATCGTGCGGATCGTAGATATCGAACGTTCCGTCCGAATCGATATCCACGCCGGAAACCGTAGCTTGCAGGTCAACCGCTTCATCCAGGATGAGCGGATCGGAAGGCCAATCGACTGGCGACACCTCGGGGATCAGGAGTTGATAACGGCCCTTCTGGACGTAGTTCTCCTCGTAGCCCTTTTCGGTGCTCTTGTCGTCTTTGTGAAGCGACCATTTGTCATCGAGCTTGTCGCCCTTTAGGGCTTTGACATTGAGCTTGTAGGCGTAGTCCTTGGCGGGTTTGCCGTCCGGATAAAGAACCTTGGCGCCGATCCAGAAGGAATCGAGCTTCCAGTAGAGGATCTCCTGATCCCCTTTGCTGAGGCTTTGCGACTGCGATTCAGGAGGCGGGTCAAGATCGTAGTACTTAGCCATTCCGCCCTCCACGGTGACGCTGACCGTATAAGCACCTGGATCGAGATTCGGGAACTCCGCGTAGCCCTTGCCGGAAGTCTTCTTGGGCCCTGGTTTGGTGGGACCATCGACAATCTTCGCGGTCACGCCCGCGACGCCGATGTCCTTCTTCTTCTCGCGATCGTAGGTATCCACCTGGACCGCAAGAGTGGCCTTCTTGGGGCACTTTGCAACCGGATCCGACAGATCCTTTTCGTCGTCCTTCTTGCCTCGTTTCGGCATGGACTACTTGCCTCCCATGCGCCGCTGGATCAAGCCCATTTTCATGCCGCCCCGCATATCCTCGTCGTTGAGCACGTCGAAAGTCCATTCGAGTGGCGGCCTTGTTTCAAAATCCGGGCCATGTTCGAAAATCATGCAGAGGAAAGCGAACACATCGCCCTTGCGAGACACAGAGTAAGACTTGGCTTTGGCGATGCCGGCGCGAATAATCCGATTGGCTTGCGAGTCTCCCCACTCAGCCCACCTGGCGGGGTATAGGTCGCGCAATTCGCTGGAAGTGGCTTGCTGGAAATCGGCCGTTGAGTTGGCCGCGAACACATCCATTTGCTCTTTGCGAATTCGTAGCACGCAGGGGGCCTGTTCGAGGATTATAACAAGTGGGGTGAACATGAAAGAACGCATCGTTCAACTGCGAACGGTAAGCAATCGGCTGGTCTGGTCGCTCGTGGTTCTGGTTGCGATCGGCATCCCGGGCGCGCTGTTCGCGGATTTCGGCGGCAAATCCGTGTTTACACCCGTAGCTGTCTTGTTCGTGGGTTTTGTAGGCGGCTTCGTGGGTCTTCAGCGCCGGCTCAAGACTCTGCCGGAAGAGGATCTCACCCTGCTTGCAAATTCATGGGTTTGCCTCGCGCTCTCGCCCATCGCAGGGGCGATTCTTGCGGAGCTTGTCTATCTACTCTTCATCTCGGGTCTGCTAGCCGGCAAGATGTTCCCCACTTTCGTGCCAGATAGTCCGGGATCTTCAAGCCCGGGAATCAAAGCTCTATTCGAGGTTCACTGTCCAGATGCCGCCGACTACGCAAAGGTCTTGTTCTGGAGCTTTGTCGCAGGCTTCTCAGAGAAGTTCGCGACCGACATCATAGGACAGTTCAGCGCGCCAAAGGAAAAGGCGTCTGACAACTAATCCATAGCGAACGAAAGGTCTCCGAAGATGCCTTCGCCCATCTTCGAATTGGCGGCCGAAAAGCCGACGCCCATGCCTGTGCCGACATACTCGCGCCGGCCGGCATAGCCGGTGATCATCACCTTCCCATCTACTGCGATAGAAGCCGTCCGGCTTTTCGGATCGAAGCTCATCCGCAACTCCGTCATCTTCTCGGTCGAAAAGCTGGCGGGCGCATCGAGGGAAGTCAACTGCGGATGATAGGCCACCGCCGCACTCACGCTGGATGCCTCTCGATCCGGCACCATCGCCGACATCACGAAGCCCACCCCCAACTCTGCAAACCCGATCGCAATCCCGCACGCTCCATGCAGGGGGATTAGAGAACAGGTCAGTCTCCATGGCCGCATCAATCCCGCGCGCCGCACACGCTCCGGCAGATCCGTTCGGTATGCGCCCTGATCCGCACTCGCCAGCCGGTTTCCGAGAACCTTCGAGCTCTTCTGATCAAGCATCGTGACATTCACGTCTATGGACCCGACTTTGGACCAACCTATTTCCTCGAATGTTTGCCCTGCCTGGTATGTGAGTGTCCTTTCGGATGCCGAAAGCGGCCTCATTCGATATCCCAGCCATCCGGCCAACGGCAGACCCGCCGCCGCAGCGCCCAATACCAAACGCCGTGACGGCATCCAGTGTCCGCCCCATTGCCGGATCGCCGCGGCCAGCTTGCCCGCAAACTCGCCAACGGCAGGACGCTTCTCGGGAGCCCAAACCAAGCCCGCCAATAACGCATATCGGACAGAATACGGCAGTCCTGAGAGCGCGCGCTCGCGGAAGCCGCGTTGCGCTTCGAACAGTGCCACCGGACTCTCCGCCGCAAACAGCGGGCGGCCAGTCAACATCTCATAGGCCACCAAGGCCAGCCCATACACATCGCTCGCAGGGGCCGGTTTGCCCAGCAGTTGCTCAGGCGCCATGTACCGTGTGGTTCCGAAAAAGCTGGTCGTGGTGCCTGCCGATTCACCCGGAGCGCACGGCACCGCGATGCCGAAATCGATCAGGATCGCCCGGATCCCTCGCTCCGTCTCCTGGAGCATGACGTTCTCCGGCTTGATATCGCGGTGGATGATACTCTCCCGATGCGCCGCTTCCAGAGCGCCCCCCACCTGCTCCACAATCGCGGCGGCTTCTTCTCCCGCAATTGGTCCCCGATCGATGCGCTCTCGCAGCGTGACTCCTTCGACATACGGCATCACGAAGAACGGCGAGCCTTCACTTGTGGATCCACTGTTCAGCATCGCGACGATGCTGGGATGTGCGAGCTTCCGCAGCACGTCCGCCTCCGCCAGGAACCGGCGGGTCAAATCGTCCCGATACCATTGCCAATGGATCGGCATCTTCAGCACAACCTCGGACCCAGAGGCAGAATCGACTCCGAGCCACGCTTCACCATTGCCGCCCGCGCCTAGCATTCGGAGCAGTTCATAGCGATCCGCCACGACTCTGCGTGAACCCGGGCCCGTGCTTTGCGACGCACCCCGATGCGCAGCCAGAAGCATTTCCAGATGCCTTCGCGTCTCCGACGGCTCCGCGCCGAGAATCTCCGCTTCCCGCTCCGGTTCATCCAAAATCGCGCCGAGGCAGTTCGTTACATGTTCCCAGTCGCGCGGTGTCACCTTATCGGTCCCAGCCTTCACCCAAGCCGCCGAGATCTGTCAGCAGAAACGCCCGCGCGGCAATCAGGTCACGCCGCACGGTCTTCTCGGAGAGATCCATCCTGGCTGCGATATCCTCCAACTCCAGTCCCAGGAAGTACCGCCACTCTACGATGGTGGCTTGTCTTGCGCTCAACCGCTGCAGCCGTTCAAGCGCAATCCGAATCTCAACGATCGGCGTGCAATCTGCCTGCTGGGGCTCGTGCCGGTTTCGCAAAGACGCCAGGTCCTCTCGCAGGGATGACGGCGGCCTCTTCTGGGCAGCCTTTGCGCGATGCCGGTCGATCATGATGGTGCGCATCACAGCGCTCGCATAGGAGAAGAAGTGATTGCGATCCTGCCATCGGCGCTCTTCGTCGCGAAGCAGCCGGATATAGAATTCGTTCACCAGTTCGGCCGGTTCAATCGAATGCAACGAAGCCCGCCTGTATGTAGTAAGCATCGCCCGCGCGAGGCGCTGCAATTCGCGATCTACCAGTGGCGCCAGAGCCCGCCAGCGCTCCTTTGAGACATCGGCGAAGCCCTTGAGATTCTCGGTGATGGCCCCCGCCATGATTAGCCAGTTTACGCTGTGCCCGCAAATTCCGGACAAAGTTTATTTTTGAATTTCATGTCCGGAATCGCAGGTTTTTTACGTGGCGCTGCGTGTTGAAAGGCGCAATGTCCACTCTCGATAACGTTTCTCGTGTCTCTTCGTAGGAGGGCTCAGCAACACACCATGAACTACAAGATTCTCAGCCATGCGGCTTTGGCGATGACATTCATTTTCGCCTCACCCTTGGCGTATGGCAGCACAATCCAATCCGTCGCGGATTGTTTCCAGTCGGGCGGCGCGGCGGACGACTTGCGAAGCACAAATACGCCCGGCCAATTGGTGGTCTCCTCGCTGGACCACTGCACCGCTTCAGCCTACGGCGATTGGAGTGCGTTGAAAGTTGGCGGTTCAGCAGGTTTACTGACCGCCACTGAGTATCAGGACGCCAAATCCACGGCCATTTGGACCATCTATTTCAGTCTTAGCGACCCCTCGCTTCCGCGTAACTATGTCGAGTCAGTGGTAATCCCGATCCGGTATGACGCGACCCTTGGAGCGGTTGCCGAATCGGGCGTCGCAGAGAGCTATGCGAGCTTCCAGGTCTCCGTGAATAACGATCCTTATACGATTCCGGTGAATCTTGTAACCGCCTACGATTACTACAGTAATAACCACTGTCCCGATCCGGACCCGATCAATCTGCCGCGTTGCAACGGACACTATGTCGGCACGGCCGGATTTACTATTAACGTCACCATTAACGAAGACCCGGGTTTCTACAACCGGCTTATCATCACCGCTGTATCCGAAGCGGTTGACGCAAACGTCGATGCCACGCACAGCGTTTCGTTTGGAGAGTTCGATCTTTCGCCTACGACGACGTTTGCCTACGACGACCCGACGATTGGCAATCCTCTCAATTTCACGAGCACAAGCAACGCCCCCGAACCGACGTCGGTACTGCTGGCTTTTGCGGGGCTTTGCGGGATTTCGGCGCGAACTTGGTTTGGTAGGCGATGAGGACGAAGGTCGGATGAAGCTTTAGCGGGAATCTGTCCTTACTCCTCAGGTTGGGCAGCCTTTTGTAAGGACTTGTCCCGGCCATCGGTAATACTGCGTGGCCATGGAACATATCTTCGATATGATCCATCTCAACCGCTCTCGCAACGCTTGTCGACGTATATGTCTACTTGCCCTTGTCTGTACTTTTGCAACTCCGTTACGATCGCAATCTTATTGCGTGAGCGGGTCAGTGAAATCGATTCAGAACTGTTACGGCTGCTCGTACACGATAGGAGAACCAGTATCATTTACGTTTACCGTCCAGCCTAACAGCGTCAATTGCATTGATTCTTTATTTACTAGTGGCTGCACGGCAAACACGAGATTAACTGCAAATGTGGGCTCACTCTCCTGGGCTCCTGGTCCGAGTGATCAATACTCGACGCTTCTTTTTGGGACAACCGGCGCAAACGGCGAGTACCTTTCCACGATTTCAATGGGCGGATCTGCAACGCTTACGCCACTGCCGACGGGGTCTTCTCCGGCAAAT
>JAOTRH010129722.1:0-14337 GCA_034768845.1 Heliamphora exappendiculata | reverse complement strand
GGGGGGGTTACTGTTCGTCCGCGAAGCGTTTGAAATCCTTCTTTGCCTTGGCTTTGTCCTTGCTGGCAGAAACTCGTTCCTTTTCCGCGCGAGATCGTTCATCCTTGGCTTCACCCGTTGTCAGGACTTCTCATCATGCTGCCAAAGCAAGGTCAGCTTCACGCTTGAATCTTGCTGCCTTCTTTTCCTTCGTCTCTTTGGCCTTGAACTGTTTGCCCCAAGCCTCTTGAAGCCACTTTAGGTGATCTTTCACCTTCTGGGAGTGGGCATGAATAGCTGTGACGATCCCTTGGTCATACTCCTTACGCACTTGATGGAGAATGGCCTTATTGCAAGTGACAATGGATGCAATATTTTCATACATCATTTTACAGAGGGCCCTCCCTGCATCAGTTGGGTTTTCTATGTCGCGTTTGAGGTTTCGATTTGTTTTGTCAAGGTGTTTTACTTTCTCAGGCAGTGCAGAAATAGTATGATTTAGGCCAAAGAAATCTTGGTCGGCTTTAGCTTGAAAGAGAGTGATTTTGGAAGACAATGAGTTGATTGATGAAAGGACTTCAGAGAGGTCCACTCGGATAGAAACATAGGAGGAGGAACAGGGGTAGAGGTGGTGTGAGGAGGAGCATAGTGAGATGGACTAGGAGTACTGAAGGGTCCACTGTGATCAGGTCTAGCTGGAGGGGAATCAAGGTCAATGGGGATGAAGGAGATGTTTCTAGGAGCTTGTGGAGGAGGAGATCTGGTAGATGGGGAGGGGGGGGGGGGTACCTCTACGAGTGGTAGTCCACACACCATCCACATATGCAATTTGCATATGCTTTAAGGAGGACTTTCCATATAGATCATGCTTAGAAAAGGCAATGGCCTTTTTCTCAGAAAGATTGATCTTAAAGTGTTGAAACACTTTGGTGAGATACATCCCATGAGGGAGAGATGAGTTTTTCTTGCTGTGAGAGTGGAGCATGTGAGAGATGAAAAGAAAACCTAGATTGAGGTTTTTCTTTTTCAGAATACACCACATAAGAAAGATGTGCATATATAAAACGTCACCAAATTTTTTCATATGTGGAAGAAAAATATGGTTGACCATATGGCGTAAGATGCGTATTTGTGGTTTAAGAGAGTTATCCTCTAAAGGCTTGGTTGGGTTGATTTCATCATTTTCAAAAATATTTTTCACGAATTCAGCAAAAGAAAAGCCTTCAACCTCAATGGATTGCTGGCTGTGGTAAACACAAATATCACATGGAAAAATGTCCAAGATATCATTCAGTGAGAAGGGGGAAAGAACAATATCTTTACCATTCACCCAAGTGGTATTGGTTGTGGTTGGAATCAGTGAGATGTGCATGTGAGTATAGAAGGATTTGACTAAGGTGGGATAGTGCAGTTCTTTGACTTATAAAAGACTTTCCTACCCAAGGCTTGAGAAGAAGTCCTTAAACTTCATTTCAATGGAGTCAAAGAATTCAAAATTTATAGAACGATCGGGACAGATTTTTCGATTTACAAACGAAGAAAAATAAAGTTGACGAGATTTAGAATTTTCAAAGGAGATTACCTCAGAGGAGGCAACATTTTGTGGGATGGAGATTGTCGCTGTCGCCGTTATAGTCGTCGTCGTCTTGGTCGTCTTCTTCCTTTTCGTTGCCCTAGGGCTTGAAGGCGAGCCCTCTTCAGTTTGCTTTGATCCTTTGCCCATCGTCTTTGGTGGCATATTGAAGGATTTGGAAACAAATTTGAGATGGAGATGAGGGGTCGACTCAGGGTTTGAGAGAAAAAGAGGCAGGAGATGAACAGTTATAGAGTGAGGGAGAGGAAAATGAAATGACGGTTCAAGAAACAACGTGTCTTTTATAGACATAACGATTTGTGTTGACACAAATTTTATTTGGTGTCTACACGATTCGTATCACATGTGGGTATAGAAATATGGAAATGGTGTCGACACATTCGGCCATTTGGGTCGACACAGTTAATATTTGTGTCGACACAAATTTACCGAGAGTTAGGAAACCTACGGTGTTGACACTGAATAGAATGGGGTCGATACATTTTTCCTAGTACCACTTCTATACAGTTTTGTGTCGGCACTTCACATATTTATGTCGACACTTTTTAAAGTTGTGTCGACACATTTTCACATTCAATAAAGAATATCAAGCATATTGAAATGCAATAAAAGGCATGATTAGTATGATATAAAAATCATCAATTTGGAGCACATAATATACCAAGTTCTCTTCTTATATAGCATATTCTTTCTTCATTTAAAGGTTTTATGAAAATATCTGCTAATTGGTAATCTGTGCCAATAAATTCAAGTTCAAAATTTTTTTTTTTTTTTTTTTGTACATGATCTCTTATGAAATGATGTCTAATCTCTATGTGCTTTATTTTTTAGTGTTGTATAGGATTCTAGGATATATTGATTGCACTAGTGTTATCACATTTGATAGGAATATAATCTAGGTAAAAACTATAGTTTTCTAATTATTGTTTCATCCATAAAACTTGTGCATAACAACTTTCAGCTACAATATACTCAGTCTCGGCTGTAGACAACGCTACTGGGTTTTGCTTCTTACTAAACCAAGAGATTTGTGAGGGTCCCATAAATTGACAAGTACCACTTGTGCTTTTTCTATCTACTTTGCATCCGACAAAATCAGCATCCGAATAGCCAAATAATTCAAAAGCTATTCCTCTAGGATAGAATAATCCTAAATTTTGTGTTCCTAAGAGGTATCTAAGGATGCGCTTAACAATGGTCACATGTGATTCCTTAGAATTAGATTGAAATCTAGCACACATGTAAACACTAAACATAATAACCGATCTACTAGCAGTTAAATATAAGAGGGATCCGATCATACTTCTGTAACGCTTTTCATCCACTACTATGCCATCTTCATCTTTATCAAGCTTCGTTGTAGGACACATTGGAGTTTTCATAGGCTTTGCCTTGAGTATGTCAAACCTCCTCAATATATCTCTCGTGTACTTAGCTTGATTGATGTAGATTTCTTCTTGAGTTTGTTTGATTTGAAATCCTATAAAGTAGTTGAGCTCACCCATCATGCTCATTTCGAATTCTTCCTGCATACACTTAGCAAAATCCTTGCAAAGAGATTCGTTAGTTGCACTAAAAATTATATCATCTACATAAATTTGTACAACTAGCATGTTACTTCCTTGAGACTTGATAAAAATGGTGGTATCAATTTTTTTTTCTAGAAAATTCATTTCCAATCAAGAATTTGCTAAGTCTTTCATACCAAGCTCTAGATGCTTGCTTTAAACTATAGAGAGTTTTGATAAGTTTATAAATATTATTTGGAAAATCTAAATTTTCAAAATCAGGAGGTTATTTCACATAAACTTTCTCCGAGATAAAACTATTTAAAAAGGCACTCTTTACATTCATTTGATAGAATTTGAAAATTTTAAAGCATTCAAAAGCAAGCAACATCCTAATGGCTTCAAGCCTAGTCACAGGAGCAAAAGTCTCATCAAAATCGATGCCTTCTTCTTGATTATAATATTGGGCTATCAATCGAGTTTTGTTCATAAGAACTACTCTATTTTCATCTATTTTATTTTTAAAAATCCATTTTGGGCCACTAATGGAGTGTTCTTTAGGTCTTGAAAGTAAAGTCCAAACTTTGTTTCTTTCAAATTGGTTTAGCTCATCTTGCATGGCTAAGATCCAAAATTTATCGTTTTTGGCTTACTCAAAATGTTTTGGTTCAGTCTGAGAAAAGAATGCTAAATTACCATAAATATTATGTAGAGAAGGGCGAGTTTTGATACCTTAAGATATATCACCAATTATTAGATCTTTTGAGTGACCATGAGCATACCTCCACTATTTAGGTAAATCTGAGTTTTCTGAATTTTTAGATTCTGCTATCTGTTGGAGTGCATTTTGTTGTGGATTTAAAATTTTCTCTTGATTTGGCTCTTCTTTTTTTCTTGATAAAGATAACTTTTATACCTTTTTCTATGTCTACAAGGTTATCTTCATAAAAATTGTTTGAAGAACCAGGGTTAACTTCATAAAAAATAACATGTATGAATTCTTCAACAACTAGGGTCCTTTTATTAAAAATTTTATACGCTTTGCTAGATATAGAATATCCTAGCAAAATACTTTCATTAGATTTTGCGTCAAACTTGCCCAAAAGTTCTTTGTTGTTGTTTAAAACAAAACATTTGCACCCAAAGGCGCAAAAATAATTGATGTTAGGTATTCTTCCATTCCATAGCTCATATGAAATTTTCTTGAGAGAAACTCTTATCATAACTCTATTTATGATAAAACAAGCGGTATTGACAGCCTCAGCCCAAAAGTATATTGGTAGTTATTTTCACAGAGCATGGTTCTAACCATTTATTCTAATGTCTTATTCTTTCTCTCAACAACTCCATTTTGTTGAGGAGTTCTAGGAGCAGAGAAATTATGATTAATATAATTTTCATCACAAATTTTTTTTAAATTTTTGTTTTTAAATTCTCTATCATGATCACTTCGGATACTTGTGATTTAAATTTTTTTTTCATTTTGAACTCTCCAAGACAATTTCGTAAAAAAGACAAAGGTTTCATCCTTATGAGCTAAGAATAGCACCCAAGTGTATCTAGTGAAATCATCTATAATAACAAATGTATATCTCTTGCCTCCAAGGCTTAAAGTTCTTGTTGGACCAAATAAGTCCTTGTTGGACCAAATAAGTCCATGTGCAATAGTTGTAATGTCTTAGAAGTTAAAATTTTATTTTCAGAATGAAAAAAATTTCTAATTTGTTTGCCTTGTTGACATGTATCATACACTTTTTTTTTGAATTTGATTTGGGGTAACCCAATCACTAATTTATTTTTCAAAAATTTAAAAATTAAATTGATGTGTGCATGTCCAAGCTTTCTATGTCATAACCAACTATTATCACTCAAGGCGGCTAAGCATTTGGTGTCGTTCTTATAAAGATCATTTAGAGTAAATGTATAAACATTTTCATACCTATGGCATTCAAAAATAACTTTGTTATTGGTTGAATATTCAATAACACACTTAGCATAATCAAACACAACTTTGTAACTTTTGTCACAAAGTTAGCTTATGCTAAGAATGTTATGTTTCAAACCATCAACAAATAAAATATTTTCAATAGAAGGGGAAAGAATTTTACCAATGCAGTCAATTTCTATGATTTTTTCTTTGCTATTGTCTCTAAAAGTCACAAATCCACAATCTTTTAGTTTGAGAGATACAAACATCGATTTGTCGCCTGTCATGTGTTGTGAGCAAGCACTGTTGAGATACCACATCCCCTCTTTGAATGAGAATTTCAGACATACCTGCAAGAAAAATTAAGTTTTGATTTTTGGTACTCAAATTTTTTTGGATCCTTTAATACTAGTTCATTGAGGATGTGTTCCTTTAGGAACTCAAGTCTTTTCGACAGAAACATTTGGAGATTTTCTATATGGGCAGTGTGTGACAACGTGTCCATTTTCGTAACAGTGAAAACATGTGGCATTTGAGTAATTTGATGATGCTTTAACAAAAATATTGCTTAAGAATTTTTATTTTTTTCTTGGACTTATAACCAATTCTAGTTTTATCAAAAACACATTTTTGTATGCCAAGAAGTTTATCTAGATTTTTCTTTCCTTGTATGAATTTATAAACAGTTTTTGTAAGATCCTCAACTTTTTCACTCAAAATCTTATTTTCATTTTTCAAAACAAAGACTTTTGTCAAAACAGATTTTTTATTTTTTAAAGTCTCTATTTCAATTGAGGAGGAAAGAACAAATTTTTTAAAAATAAAATTCTTAGCACCTAGTTTACTCAACTCATTATGCAAATTTTCAAAAGCATTTTGCAGTTCTTCTAAGAAAAAATGGTCAGGAATTACCTCATCATTTTCTCGGGCTAAAAGGCATAAATTATCAACTTTGTTTTCTTCATTTTCATCTTCAGAGCTGCTGTCATCGCTTTCGCCCCAAGCAGCTATCATGGCTTTCTTGAAACCCTTCTTGAATTACTTCTTGAGCTGAGGGCATTCAGCTTTGACATGTTTAGCAGGTTTTTTGCATTCGCAGCAAATTATTTCATCCTTCTTGTGTTCTGATTTAAATCTGCTAAAATTACCTTTGAACTTGTTTAGCTCTCTCTTGTTCCTTCCTTTTTGAAGAATTTTTTTTCTCCTTATTTCTTATTTCTAAGAAACTTCTTGAACTTCTTTATGATGAGAACCATGTCTTTATTTTCATCACTGGAGGACTCTTCTTCAGATTCTTCATTATGAGTTGAAGACTTAAAGGCAATGCATTTCTTTTTTTTATTGTCTTCCTCATCATTTATCTTGATGTTCATCTTATGGGTCATGAGAGAATCAAGAAGTTCTTCTAGGCTGAGCATGTTTAGGTCTTTGGCTTTTTGTATAGCCGTGACCTTTGCTTCCCAACTCTTAGGCATGCACTTAAGAAATTTTTTTACCATCTCTGCATTAAAATAAATCTTGCCAAGAGATTTCAGTCTATTTATAATATCAGTGAAGCTAGTAAATATATCAGAAATTGTTTCATCATACTTCATTTTGAATAATTCATAATTATGAACAAGCAGACTGATTTTTGACTCTTTCACTTGATTGGTACCCTTATGGGTAACTTTGAGTCTATTTTAAATTTCTTTGGTGGTGTCACAAGTTGAGATCCTATTGAATTCGTTTGGGTCAAATGAGCAGTACAGGAGATTCATGATTTTAGCATTTTTTTGTATCTCCCTTATGTCGATTTCGATCTATTCGGCATCTGATTTAGGGACAGTAGCCCCTTCAACAGTTTTGGTGAATTTTTTAGGTCCATTTATATTAATCTGCTAAAGGTCGTAATCTACGACTTGAATGTAGATTCTTATTCTAGCCTTCCAATAGTTATAGTTTGTTCCATTGAACAAATGAGGTCTATTGATCGATTGACCATCGGATTGGATAGGTCCGATGCTAGTGGTTGCCATATAAAACTCTTAAACTGTTAAGTCAAAGACAACAGCCCAAGCTCTTATACTAATTGTTAGATCTAGGCAACCCAAGAGGAGGGGGTGAATTGGGTCTTTAAAAGAATAATGACAATTTAAAAACTTTTTTTAAATTTTTTTAAATATTGCAATAAGGCAAAATAAGCAAATATGAAATCAATGCAAGTATTAAAAGATAAGGAATAGAGAGATAGAAGTAGACACCAGAGATTTATAGTGGTTCGACTTTATTCTAGCCTACGTCAACTCCTCAAGATCTTTTCTGAGTATTTTTACTATTCGGAATACTTCACGGACGTATTCTAAGCCTTTACAATCTTTAAGACTTCGCTTGAATGATCTGAATGTTTATGGGTACAATCACAAGTCTATTTCAGCTTTAAGAAGATCCTATGAAAATAATCCTATATTTTTTTCTAATTTCTCTTGAACTCTTATTTGATGAGTTTCACTCACTCACTCAAAGGATAAAGGGTGACTCGCCATTGATTACAATAAATAAAGAGTATTAATGAAGAACACTCACTCTCTTTATAGAAATAATTTATAATAAATGAGAAGGTAAAGAGAGATGAGAAACAAAAACTTGAGGTACAGTAATAAATGTGAGTTTGAAATTTCTGAGATTGATTTGAGCAATGGAACAGTAAATGCAAGTCTCCAACCTTCTTAAATGCTGAGAAGTAACTCCTTATATAAGTTCTTGTGCCTTCATGACCGTTGGAGGTAGGTGGGAGCAATAAATACCAAAAATTCAACCATTGAGATCTGCCGCGATTTGAATTTTCGTCGCCGGTGTCAATACAAATACCTTTGGTGTCGACACAAAGTGTCTACAGCAAGATTTTTCAAATAGTTTGGTCGACATGAATTTTCTGATGGGTCGACACAATTTCTGCATTCTACCTTCCAACATTCTGATGTCAATACATTTGAATCTAGTGTCGACTCGTTTGAAACTTCAGCATCTGGAGGGACTATTTGTGTCAACTCAACTTGCCTTTGGTATTGACACTAAAATTTTGTCGAAAGTCTCAATTTTTTTGTGTCGACACATTTGGTCTTGGGGTCGACACCAACATTCTGCAGGTAGGCTCATAATTTTTGGGTCGACACATTTGGACTTGGGGTCGACACCAAAAATCTACAGGAGGTCTCGGTTGTTTTGTGTCGACACAACTTCTATTTGTGTCGACCCAAATTTTATTTGTGTTGACCCAAATTTTCGGATACCAAAAGTGAGGATCACTTTTGTGTCGACATAAAATTGATTTGTGGCGACTTAACTTGAGTCCTGAGAGCTTCGGCTCTTTTGTGTTGACACAAAACTTGTTTGTGTCGGCACTAACTCTTTGATACCTAAAACATGGCTTTATAAACTATTATGGTGTCAAATCATTTGATCAATAGGTGATGATACACTTGATAAGCTTCAAGTATGCTTTGACTTAAAGGTATTTGACTTAGTTTTTAATTAATATCAATACGAAATATTCTTATTCAAGAATGCTTAAGTGTTTAAATGTTTTTGAAATATAAGTCATTTCTTTTTAGTTAAGGTATCAACTTTAATTATTCAAAATGTGTTAACACTTTTATTTTAGAAATATAAAATATTATTCATTTAAATTTATTTATTCTTAGAAAATAAATTATGAAAATCATAAAAATCATAACAAAAAGTCATTGGGCTAACAGCAGCATTGGGATGCTGTCAAATAGATTCTGAGATATTTGACGAGGACTACAGATATGTCCTTTTTTTCACGAGGACAGGACAGAAGCTGCAGGGCTATGTGAATGCAGACTTAGCAGGCAATGTTGACAGTAGGAATAGCACCACTGGGTTTGTCTACACTTTAGGGGACACAACAGTGAGCTGAACTTCAAAGTTGCAGAAGATTGTGACTCTCTACTACAGAGGCAGAGTATGTTGCAGTGACAAAGGATGGAAAGGAGATGGTATGGTTGCTGGGTCTCTTAGATGAGTTGGGTAAAAAGGTTGACAGAGGAACTTTCTTTAGTGACAGCCAGAGTGCTATCTTTCTTGCCAAAAATCCAGCATTCCACTCTAGGACGAAGCACATATAACTGCGGTATCACTTCATTCGCTCTTTACTGGATAGCAGTCAGTTGAATCTTGAGAAGATTAGCAGGGCGAAGAATCCAGCTGATATGTTGACAAAATGCGTCAACATTGACAAACTGAAGCTGTGCTCGGCTTCAGTTGGTTTTCAGGGATAGAAGACAGAAGGTTGGGTCACACAGCTTGATTGGTTGTGTTGGTGGTTTCAAGGTGATAATGAGTTTGATGGAATTTCTCAAGGTTTTGAGTGATTTTACTTCAAGTGGGAGAATTGTTGAGCTTAATGTAAAGAAAAATCATTTTTAATGATTGACCAATCGATCGGTGATCGGTCGGTGGTGTCTGTAGGTGAGAAACAGAGAGCGATGTAAGACCGTTTGATAGACCGATCGATCCATCTATGAGACCGATCGATCCGTCTATGCGGAATGTATTTATAAGCTGATAGGGTTGCAGCAGCTCCCAAGATTTTTTATTATTGTTCTTCTGTGATATTTTGTAATATCTCTTCCAGAACTTCTTCCTCTTCTTTGTAACATCCAATCAATAGTGAAAGTGTGTGATTCCGTGGACGTAGACACAGATTGTCAAACTACGTAAACCTTGTGTTTGTGTGTGAATTATCTCACTTTCTCTCTTCTGCATTTTTATTTCGTATTTATGTGATCGTAATTGATCTTGAACGAAATTAATTATCACGTTCTAATCCCAAATAATCTACCATGTGCAAGTGGCACAACAAGACCGTTGTAACAACCCAAGAAAGCTAGGTGAGGAGTAGCCAACCGGACAGTCATTCGATGGGACTCAAGAATTGAGTCTCACATCGTGTCTTCTGATAAAAATTGTGACATGAATATATATAAATGAGCGAGAATGCAAGTCAAACTTCCTATCATAGGTTTTAGCCCACTTGGCGATGCTCCTCTGGAGATTACTCGAAAATGTTTGTCACAGGTGTCTCAACACTAACTCCTCTTTTAGTTGCGTGAAGCGCTTCACCGGCACCTCCTTTATTATTATTATTTTTTTCGCGGTGATCGCTCATTTATTGTGAGAATCGTTACGTTGGAATAATTACTTATTTTTTTATTTATTTAATATTATATATTTTTATTTATAATAAATTTTTTTTATCATTTAGTTAAATTATTATACTTTTATACTCGTCTTATTGAACAAAGTCAAAAAAATAAAAAAATTTAATCAAAATATAAAAAAATTCAAAAAAATAAAAAAATAAGTTAAAATAAATCAATAAATCAAATTTTATGCTACTTATTTTCATATTTAGTGAATTTTTTTTTATTTTTTAATTAAAATTTTTTACTTTTTGAGTTCGCCGCATCAAGACGATTCAAAAAAATAAAATAAAAAATGGTCAAAAGTAAAAAATATTTAGAAAAGACAAAATATAATTAAAATTAGTAACATTTAGCCCAAACAAGGCCAATATGTAGACGTTCGGGGAAGTTGAGTCCGATGAAAGACGGAAATGTCCAAATGTTATTCATCCTGGTGCAGTTAACATAGCAGGAAGCCATTTTTAAGGCATTTGAGGAAGAAGAATGAACTGCATAGCTCAACCACATGTTTGTTGCTTTGTTCGTGATAGATTTACAATTACATGTATTACTTCAGGTGAGACCTCATTTGGGATAATGTTTTATTCGTGTATTTTATGTTGCCCCTTTCATCTTTAGTATAAAAAAAATAAAAAAAAATAAAAACTATTTGTTCAAATAAAAATTTGTCCAAAATATGAGAAACAAAAAAAACACAACCAAAATAAGCTAAATAAGTTCCAGTTTAATTTACTTATTTTCATCTTTAGCCTTCGTTTGGCAACTGATTTTAAACCGACTTTTTAACTTTTAATTTAAAGACCAAAAGGCCAAAAAAAACCCTCATTTTACGACCCCCTAACTTTTAACCTGTTTATTTTTAAACTTTTTAACTTTTTTCATAATAATTTTTAAATTTATCCTTTTAACTTTTCTCATAATAATTTTTAATTTTATCCTTTTACATATAAATTATACAAATTCCAAACAAACACTTATGCTCCAGCTCATTTAGACTTAAAGACAACCATAAAATTTTACATTAAACTTATTTAATTTTTTTAGTAGCTTTAAAATTAATATTTTTTCAACCAAACGAACTTTTAACTTTTTAACTTAAAATAACTTAAAAGCCAAAAATACCGGCTTAATGCCAAATTGCCAAGCGAAAGGCAGTTTTTTTTACTTTTTAATTTTCTCGCATCAGATATTTCAAAAAAATTGACCAAAAATTGGAAATTTAAAGAAGAGCAAAAATGAGATAAATTAACCCCAACGGGGTGTGTCCTTAACCAGGTTTAATGGTTAAGGATTTCGGTTGCTTGATGGTAAGTACAGAACAATATGAAAAAATTTACAAGTTGTACAATTTTAACAAATATTTACATCTTTTACTTAAAATCATAATTATATTTTCTATAAATTTATAATTTCAACTACAACAAACACTTTCCCACTCAGCCTGAGCTCATCTGAAGATTGCCTAGAAGAGCAAGCGCTAGGTTGAGTTCAAAAAATAATGGGCACGCCTCAAGTCAAAATCAACCCTAACCAGAGTAATTACTTGATGCTTCCAGAATACTATGTAACAATCTCGCATGTAACAATCTCAATCTCGCGTAGTATTTCTATCCAATCTAGCAAATAATAAATTTTACGATAAAAACATATTTATCAAGAATACCGCTTAACATTGAGATTGCCCTTCTAGGCAATTTTATGATAAAAACTATGTAAAGGTGTTGATTTAGCTTTGCATACCCTTTTATACACTGTTGTACTTTCCGGTTACTCAAAAGAACCTTTTGACACGCCCTTTCCGATGAATGGGAAAGAGTTTTCTCTCAAAAGAACAGTGAATACACTGGTTAATATAAACAAAAATGTTACAAATACAAAAACCAATTATCACTAATCACAATAATTTCGGTCCGTCAAGCACCCCTTCAAGACTACTCAACCCTTTATTTTGTGGGTCTAAAATGAACCATCCATCTCGTAAACCACACAAAAAAATCATACATGAAAAGATTTAACTTAATCGAACATCAGTAAGTCCATGAACAAAGCACATTTTATGAAACGATTTAAGATTAAACCATACTTGACGTGTAAAATAAAATGCAATTTGTTATGCTGTTTATTTACGATGTCCAATCAAATTGGATTTTTTTACATAGATGATATTTTTGTAGAACTTACAAGATGGACAGTACAAGATGGACAGTTCGAATACCTCCAAAATGAACAATTCAAATCATTGTTGCAAGCTTGTCTCAAACCTACGAAAAAGGTTTGAAGGTTTTAAGAAAAGAGACTTAAGAGCAGCTTAACCCTCATCCATATGCAAATGAAACCCATAAGCATATGCATGTGAAACTCGCAATTATTACGAGTCCTATGTATATGAATGACTAAAATCATTTTTTGTGGTTGATATATGATCCTTAGTGTTATTGTAAGATAAATTAATCCCAACAACAAACTCAATGGATATGAAACATTGTCATTGAGGATATAGAATGGTGCAGGACTGGGATCTTACCAAATGATTCAACTGATCACTGCTGCATAGCTGTATGGCCAACTGAAAACCTTACTCTGAAGCATTAAAGCATCTCCAACGGGCTCTACAAAAGAGGCCTATTAGTTATTTTGCATAGCAATAGTCTTCTTAAAGCTCCAATAGGTATTTAATTGACTCTATTTTAGAGATCTTCATATTGGTTTAGCTACATTTAGCTAGTGCGCATCTCTCTCTCCATGTTGCATTTTCCTCTTCAGGACAGGTTGGATTTGCAAGGAGAAGAAGAGATGTAGAGAATTGATACCTAAAATAAAGAGTAGTGTTGAAGAGCGTACATGAAAAAGTCATTAGCCAAAATAAATACTTTTTCTTTTTTTATACTTTTGGCTTTCTAATTTAAAGACTAGTGTTGGAGTTGTTGCTCTTAGAGGCAGTGAATGTCTTAATGATTCTCCCTCTTTTTTCACGGAGAAAGAAAACAAGTACTTGTCATTAAAATTGCAAAAACTAGTTTGAAATCAATAGAATGGAGATGACTTCAGTCACCAGATGTACAGCCAAACGAAACAAAAAAATTGATAAGCACCAAAAGAAAAAAAAAAGAATCATATAAAGAACCCTAATTCAAAACACCATCACTTTGTGCCTTAACTAGGTTACCTTGACGAGATAATCTCAATCTCAGCCCAAGACACGAGCAACTTCTGACCCTAACCAACCCCCATGCGGATATGGCCATCATATCTGAAAGCTTGGTTGAAGTAGATGCATTCCTCCAAAAATAAACAAAATGCACACCACTGTCATTGTGAACAAACTTACTGATGCAGATTCGTATCTTCCAACAGCAAGCGAAATACAATGTGCATCACCCGATCAAGTTGATATCATCACTCCGCTTTCAATCTTAAAATCTCCTTGGCAGTCCTTAGCCGAAAATATGGCATATGTTCCTATATGGAAGAAGAATATACATGTTAGACATGCGTTACCTGATATATGTCTAATAAAGTGCAATCGGAGCAGGAGCAACAATAACAGTCCAATCAAATCTCTAAGGGATATCATACTACACGCGAGAGCAGGGGATCAATGGAACTCCATTCTATTTACACGACATTGGTCGCCACCATAGTCTAAGGTACAACGAACCCATCATCAAAACTGTGGCAACCAAAGCACATAGGAGTCAAACCAGCTCTTATTCTGGCATCCATTTTATGATCTTGTACAACATGATCAACAGGTATTGACAAAACACAATGACATGAAAGCATTACAATCTTCTTCTTTTCTCCCTATATATGGTTGGTTGGAACACCCAACACTTGGTTATTTCAAGAACTCTTATTTTCTCAAAACCATTCCAAAAAATTAAAATGTCTCTTCTTTCAGCTCTTCGAGCTTCTCATTTTGTTGACAAATTCCTTGGGATGAAATTTTGGTCACTAGCAAAACATCAAACTGAAACTTTGTATTTCAACAAGGAGTCTTAAGACTAGCCACAGCTTTTTGTAAAGTTAAGAAAATTAATCTTCCTGGGGCTTTTTGGGTAATCCCAGGTATTCCTGAATAGTGAGGAGCAGATGTCACCTGAGAGTCCTCCTGCTCCA
>JAOTRH010129711.1:0-14337 GCA_034768845.1 Heliamphora exappendiculata | reverse complement strand
TGAGCGGGGCTTGAGGCCGGCGATCAAGGAGCGAGTGGCTGTGATGGGATATCGTGTGTTCAGACAGTTGGTGGAGGCGGCAGTGAGAGTTGAGAATGCTTTAGCTGAGACTCGAGCTTCGAGGGAGGCCAGGATATCACAGGGCGGTACGGAGGCACAGACAGCTGGGCGTGCCAGCAAGAGGCAGAGGTCCTTTGGCCCTAGTTTTTATCCATCTGGATCACAACAGTTCTCAGCACCATCACCATCTGTGGCTTCGTCTGGGAGGCCGGAGCAGCAAGAGTTGACCTATTTTCGATGCAGACAGCCGGGGCATCATGCGGCGGATTGTTTACAACCAAAACCATCCCAGAGTTTGGCTCCAGTGCAGCCGCAGGGGAGGGACCCATTAGTTTTCTATGAGTGTGGACAGTCCGTACATATTCGTAGGAATTGTCCCCAGAGAGGCAGTGTGCCGAGCAGGGAGGACACACCAGTGGGTTCATATGCGCAGGGTCGACAGCAGCCTTCTGCAGTACAAACTTCCCAGATGGCAGGTGGGAGCTCATTAGTTCAGTCAGTGCGGCAGCCGACAGCGCCGAGTTATGGCGGACAGGACAGGAGGGGGTTGCCCCGAGTGTATTCTCTTACAGCTCGCGGTTCGTCTAGGGCACCGGTCGTGCTTGAGGATGCTGATATACCTTCAGCGAGCAGAGATACTTTCTAAGTCTGCAAGCTTTGGGCCAATTTCCTTGTTACATCTATTTGGGGTTGGTTATGGATCCCGTGGATGATGTGCTGTGTTGAGGCAGTGATTGGTGAGGTTGTGAGGTTGGGATGGGTTGTAAATTATGAGTCTTTGAGATAGTTGGGCATTGTCTAGGATGCTTGACCTTATTTGACTATATCCTAGGAATGGTTTGGCTGACCATCTCGTGTGCCTGTGTCGGTTGCGATCGACGGCTTGTTGTTTTGGCCTTGAATTGAATTTCGAGGGTGAAATTCCTTTAAGGGGGTAGAGTTGTGAGACCCTGACCCGTTTTCTTTTTCGGCGTTTTCGGACGCGCATTATGTGTTTTCGTTGCAGTACGTTCTATTGCTTTTGATGCATGATCGGGCTTAGATATGCATGCGGTGTAGGTTCCCAGGGCCGTAGGCTGTTGTGGCGCAAATTTCAAAAATTTTCAAAAAATAATTTATTTTGGAGGCCTATAAATATCTGGAGTTAGATATTTTCATAAAAATATTTTTCAAAACTTCTCTAGTAAGTTTCTCATTTTCTCTCTGCCTTCTCTCTAAGTTCTCAGGGGCCCGGCGCTGGGTTTTCAACTATCAAATAGCGAATCCTTGCTTTTGGAGTAGTGGGCTACGCAGCCATCCGGTCATATTTTAATTCCGGCGAAGCTCGATTTTGCACGTGGTTCGAGGCGTCGAGTTTTGAACTCACCGAAGTAGGATTCTAGACTCTACTGCTGTATAAGAGTGCTATGGTTAAACGTGGGTGTTTTTAACGGGTAGATTGTTGTAGATCTACGTTTGTTTCAATGTCGGGTTTTTGGGTTTAAATCTCGTTTTCGGTAATTTCTGTGGATGGAATCGGGTGCCGGGAGTTTCCTTTGAGGTCTCGGTGTTAGGCCTAGACGTGTGGATGTTCACGGGTGTTAATTTGGAGTTTGGAGGCTTTGATTCGAGGTTTGGAGGGCTGGACCCGTAGCTTGAAAAAGGGTTTTTGCCGAGGTTTGGTCGACTAAACCTTGGGGTTCGGTCGACTGAAGTTTGGATCTTGGGTTCGGTCGATTGAACCTTGGGGTTTAGCCGACTGAAGTTTGGATCTTGGGTTCGGTCGACTGGACCGAGGGGTTCGGTCGACTGGACCGTGTGTTTTGGCGTTTTGTGGTTTTCCAGTAGGGTGTTCGGTCGACTGGAGGTGGGGTTCGGTCGACTGAACCTCTGGGCTGTGTTTTGGTGGTTCTACGGTCGGGTTTTAGTTTTCGATTGGTGTTCTATGGTATTCAATTGATTAATTTATGAGAATTACTTGATTTAAATGCTTGTGGATTCCTTTTGGGGTTTTGTTGGTTGTGTGGTAGTTTCGGAGGTCATGTCGCCTCGGGTGTGCGTTTGAGTGTTACCCTCGTGGGTGATGTGCATGGTAGATGTGGCTTGTTGGTGCACGGTTGGGTGCGTGGTTTGCTATGGGTTTGTGTTGGTGCGGATGATCGTCGTTAGTCTGTGGTGATCGTGTTGAGAGTATTTGGGCCAATTGTGGTCGTGTGGGTTGTCCCCGTGGGTGGATGTCGATTTTGGCAGGTGGTGTCGTGATGTGGTTTTATATGGTTATGTGCATATTTATAACCGTTTATTTATGTACAAAATACGTAAGTGGATTACATGGTTGTGATATCAATTGTTATGTATAACGTGGTTTATACTTTAAAACCTATAGTTTTATAAGCATGTGACATGATTTGTGGAACGTCGTGTTTATACATGACTATATACTTTAATTCCTAGTTTAGGTTTGCATATGTGTATAAAATGGATTAGATGAATCTGTGATCCAGTAGATGTAAAATCCTGGTTGTTGATGCACGTGTGCGTGTGTGGGTGAACGAGGTAGGCTATGAAAGCCGATATATGAGGTAGGCTGCGAAGCCGGTGTATGAGGTAGGCTGCGAAAGCCGGTGTAAGAGGTAGGCTGCAAAGCCGGTGAGTGCGCTCTGTCGGCTGAAACGAGGTCCGGACGAGGCACGTGTGTGTGTGTTTCATGGATTGCATGTACTGCATATTAGGACGGATAGACTAATTTTCTTAAAACTGTATTATCGGCCTACGGGAGTCGAAATACAGTATTATCGGCCTACAGAAGTTGTAATATTCGAATCGTTTTCAAGGCTCTAATGAATCGACAAATGGTTTTTATCATTGCTTTCTCTTGCATGTGAAAAAATGATTTTCTAGCTCTGGTGAGTCGTGATCTAAAACTGTTTTCAAATTGTTTTATTGGCTTGAAAGAGAGTAAAAAACTGCACCTCGTTTATCGAGCATGTTTAGCTTATACTGCATGTGTTGTTTAGAATCTGCTGAGCTTTGGCTCACGGTGTGGGATTTTGCTTTTCTTCAGGTACCGATCACGCTAGTTGATCCGGATGTGCTGAAGAGGTGAAAGCGCTGTAGTCTTCCCTTTTTGTTCTTTTATTACATGTATATTATAACATGTTTTACGGGTGTTGGATTCATGTAATGTTGTCGTTTGGCGTTTATATACGATGCATGTATGGTTTAAATTGAAAGTATATTCTCGGGTTGGGTATCTTGTGTGGTTGTTTATGGGTGTTTCACATGGCCCGAAGTTTGGGGCGTGACACGACATAGCATGATTATATGCTACACCCAATCTAGTATGCACCCGGAGAACAAGAGGAGTTGTTGCATAAGATCTTGACGAGATGGAACATATTTAAGCAGTAAAGCTACGAAGTACGATATAAACTTGTGCATTCCCAAACTGTCCGAAGTGGACAATCCAAGAACTTCATAAAAGATGTATACACACTTTTATGAAGATTCTCAAACGGGTTTAATGGTTTATGCATATGTATGTATATAACTGTTCAACACCAACCTACGTATTGCAGGTTTTAATAGAACGACTACCTGCTAAATTGACAATGGGGATGGTTTTAACATCCCAATTGTGCAATCTACATAACCTTAAAATATAAAAGTCTTTTACAATGTCTTAGCAATCTGGATAACCTTGAAGTTCTCCTCCTCTTCTTCTTTTAGTGTTTTGGTTTATAATTAACGTATTGCTATCGCCTAAAGTGATCGCATTATATGTAGAAACACACTTAATGTGTTTTAGTTTGAAGTTGGTACAACATTACCCACTTGTGTTTGATAAGTGAAAAACAAGAACGACCTCAACAATACTAAATTCTCATTAAAATGGAATAAGAAGATAAATGTGTGAAGCTATCCCTAACACATTCAATCAAACTAAATGCACATAATATAATGGAGCTCACTCTTTGACAATTGTATTCGGTAAAAAATAGTCCGGATAAGTTGAGTTATGACAAAAAAAAGATGTAGAGTGGTATTCAGTCATTGATGATGCCAAAATAAAGGCTGCCATATGGTCCAAAGCTCACCTTGATCCATCAGCTTTTAGTTTAAATGAATTCCTCCATAACATAGATGGAGTGAAAACTGTCAAGCTTAGGGTTCTCAAATTTTAGTTAAAAATAGGGTTCCTTTCTAGATAAAACTTTTATACTGTGAGACCCTGTACCGTTTCTTTTTGATTTTTATGCATATTCTGGGTTTTTAGTCACGCTTTAGCGTTTTTTGCTTTAATATGCACATATGTATTTCGATGCCTATTTTGGTTAATCTGAGCATGCGGAGTTACTTCCCGGGGTTGTAAAGAGTCTCTGTGCGAATTTAAAAAATTAAAAAAAAAAAGATATTTTGAAGGCTTATAAATATCCGGAGTTAGATATTTTCAAAAGATATTTTTCAAAACTTAACTCCTAAATTTCCTCCATATTCTCTCTACCTTCTCTCTAATTTCTCGGGGGTTCGGGGCTCGGTTTTCAACGATCCAACAGCGGATCCTTGCTATTAGCATCGTGGTCTACCCATCCATCTGGACGAATTTTGATTTCGACAAAACTCGAATTTGCACGTAGACCGAGGCATCAGGTTTTTGACCCAACGAGGTAGGATCTCAGATTCTACTGCTGTATAAGAGTACTATATGTAATCTTACACTATTTCACCGTTTAAAAACGCATTAAAAGTGATTTTATGTTCTAGATCCAATTTTTGGTTAAAATTATTTTTCGGTGTTTCAGTTGGATGAAACTGAGTGCTGGATGTTTCTGATGATGGTTTGTGAAAGCCTTGGGCTCGGGTACGCCTTTAGGTATCAAAACGAGTGTTTTTGAAGCTTGGTTTGAGGATTGGAAGTCAAAACTGCAGCTAAAAATATTTTCTGGGCAAGTTCAGTCGACTGGACCCATGAGTTCAATCGACTGGATCTTGAGTTGGGAGGTTCAGTTGACTGGACTCGATTGGTCAGTCGACTGAAATGTTTTCTGCTCGAAATGGTGTTTTTCTATAAGGTTTTTCAATCAACTGGAGAGGAGTCCAGTCGACTGAAATGGTGGCTGTTTGCCTTGGCTTTTTATGGTTCCTTTGGAAAAAAGGTTGGGTTTCTTTGAGAAAAAGGATGGGTTTTGATGAAAACCGTGTTTATTGGAGGTTTGGAGCTAACCCTTGGGGTTGAGACTCACTTTCTAAAACATTTTGATAAAAATATGCTTTTACATGTTTTGGTTTGATCTCTATGGTTTCATGGATTGGATCTCTTGCTTATACATGTGTTCTATAACTGCTTTTGGAGAAAACATTTCGAGAATGTTTTGTTTTGATCTCCTGGTGATGGATGGATCTATGTACATGTATATTGTACCGATTTGAGAAATGTTTGTAGAAGATTATCTAGATGTACCGGAATGACGTGTATTTGGCACGAGTTTCCCTCGGTGTAAGTCCAGAAACGTGCACAGCGTAAGTACTCAGGTCCTTCGGGTTTGTCCCCGTAAATTGAGGTGGATGGGTGCTCAGCTCCCTCGGGGTCGTACCCGTAAATTTAGTGGTTCGTTATGGTGCTCCGTATAGAACTTGTGTGTATCTAACCGGTCCCATGATGTATGAGGATTGGATACTGGACAGAGGTCTATAGTTGTTATCTCTATCCCCTTGTGATGGAGTCGGTACATAGGATCATACTCTTCTTTTCCGCGATGGTACATTCCGCCAGGGAACAATATTTTGATTACTGTTTTTGCTTAACTGTGGTTGATTATTTGCAGTTGTTGCAATACCAGGTTTGAAGGATGAAAAAATGGGTTTTATGAAATAAAACAGTTTTGGGAGACTTGTGTAGTCTGATGGGAAAACTCGAGGCTTTTGGATGGAAAACCTGTTTTGGTTTTGTGGTTGAGTTCGCTCCCACCATATGATTGCATACTCCTGCTTTACAGCTTATTATCTATTTCTATTGGGTTTCGACTCACGGGTGGAAATTTTCTGTAAAACTATTTTCAAGTGATGATGTGGATGAAGAGTAGCTTGGTGGTGCCCGCGGTGGCGGAAGGCTGTTATAGTTTTTCTTCTTTTTGGTTTGCCTATTCCTAAAGGCAGGTTTTGTACGCCATAAGGCGATATATTGTACGCATGTTGAACTGTTGTCTTTTATCTATGAGAGATACACTTTATTGGGTTTTCTATTGGTTTCAACAGGTGAATTTTAATGTGTGAAAACCTATATTTTCATATAATATGGATGTTTGGAGGATTTTCACGTGACCCAGGGTTTTGGAGCGTGACAACTTGATATCAGAGCTCTAGGTTCGAATACCTAAGAGCCATGGGAAAAAGGGGTTTATCATCCGGTGAGGTTGATTGTGTATACTTGCTTGCATGTGTTTAAACACTGATTTATAACATGTTAATAGCTTTCCGAGCATGATAATTGTGTATATATGAGTATGGAGGTTGAATCTTTGAATTGGTGAGTTTTGCCTTTGTGCGTTTGGTTTAACATGTTTAGAAGCCAAGTTAGTAGGGCGTTTGGCCGACGTGTATTCGAGCAAGGAATCTGAATACATTATCAAAATTGACGAGTCTGTCTTGTTAGTTCTCCTCGGTATGTGAGACGTGTGTGCATAATCTTATGTGGCTTTGTGATAGCATGATTATGTGTTTATGTTACGTAGTAGCATGTTGTAAGAAAGCTTATCATGTTATATTGTTTCCTATAGAATTATGTCCACGCGGGGAATGCAGGGACGAGGCCATGGCCGAGAACGTGCTTATGTTCAGGTTCCGGAGGAATGGAACATTCCTGCCCCATAGGAACAAGTGGGGGGTACTAATGTTGGCGGTGCTGATGTCGTCTATGAGATGTTAGCTACTATGCGAGCGATGGCTGAAGCTACTAGGGCTAGTGTGCGAGTTCCTGAGCCGAGGGCTTCTGTGGCTATGCGGGAGTTTCGACGGTTGGATCCTCTGACCTTTTCTGGGGAGCCGGACCATAAGGTGGCTACTGAGTGGTTAGAAGTGACCACCTCTATCTTCGATACTCAAGATATTGAGGAGGATGCTTTGCGTGTAAAGTCGGCAGCGTTCCAGCTACAGGAAGATGCTAGAGAATGGTGGAAGTTCGCCAAGACCAAACGTGGGCTGCTTTCATGAGTCTTCTTGGAGAAGTATTTCTCGAGGTCTTCAAGGGATACTTACTGAGAGGAGTTCCTCTCCCTTGTCCAGGGGAATTTGTCTGTGGTCCAATATGAGGCCAAGTTCGCGAATCTGTCGCGGTACGCACCTGATATGGTATCTACAGAGGAGTTGCGCACTCAAAGGTTTGAGAAGGGACTTTGACCTACTATTAAGGATAGGGTTGCAGCTCTGGATGTGGAGGTGTACATCAAGCTGGTGAAAGCTGCTATCCGGGTCGAGAACTCGTTGGCAGATAGCCGCAGGATTAGAGAGAGCGAAAGCCAGCAGGGTAGTGGAGATGCACAGTTCCAGGGGCGCAGGAACAAGCGCCAGAGGTCGTCTGGACCTAGTTCCCGTTTTGCAGGATCGTCTTAGCCGCAGTCGTTTGCACCTACACTTTCGGTGGCCTCGACAGGAAAACCAAAGCATAGAGGGTTGATCTGTTATCGCTGTGGACAGCCGGGACATCGTTCAGTTGAGTGCCAGCAGAAGGGCCAGGCTTAGAGTTCAACGCTCGTCCAGTCACAGGCGAGAGATCCACCTATCTGTTTTGGGTGTGGTTAGCCTGGGCATATCCGTAGACTCTGTCCCAGAGAGAGGAATGTTCAGAGTGCGACAGGAGCGTCTGTTCCTTCATTCGTACAGAGGCGACAGGCTCCGCAGCAGCCTAGGGCCCAAACGTCTAGGTTTACGAAAGGAGGTGCTTCAGTGCAATCAGTGAGGCAACCATCGACTTAGAGTTATGGTGAACAGACCAGGCTGCCGCAGGTCAGGGCTTATGTTCTTGCTAATCGTAGTGCTTCCAAAGCACCAGTGGCGTCTGATGCTGCTGTTACACCAGCCATGATCAGAGGTACTCTTCTAGTCTTTAGATCATAGGCCAGTGTTCTCATCGACACAGGAGCATCACATTCATTTATATTATCTGCATTTGTATCTGCTTTGGGTTTGGAAATGGACTGGTTGGGTAGCACCTTGTATGTGGAGACCCTAGTTAGCGGGAGTGTGACGTTGAGCCTTGTCTGTAGATCCTGTGTGCTGGAGGTCACCGGCCGTTGTTTAGAGTTTGATTTTATCATTCTAAACATGGCTACGTTTGATGTCATCCTAGGAATGGACTGGCTGATTATTTACCATGCCTTTATAGATTGTGAGCGACAGAGAGTGTCGATCTGTACGCTAGAGGGTGACTGCTTTTACTTTGTGGGTGATCAGGATGAGGGCCTGATATCTATGCCAAGAGTCACCCGGGATCGAGGAGAATTAGGTTTTCTCTTTTCTGCATTCAGGTTAGATGAACCAATTGGGGTTCAAGGAGTGTTACCCCTGTGGTATGCGACTATCCAGATGTCTTCCCTAACAATCTGTTTGAGTTGCCACCGAGCCGAGTTGTGAAGTTCTCCATTGATCTTGTTCTGGGAGCTGCTCCTATCTCTATGTCGTCGTACCGTTTTGCACTGGCTGAGTTGCAAGAACTCAAGGTGCAGTTGCAGGAGTTGTTAGATAAGGGGTTTGTGCGGCCCAGTACATCGTCGTGGGGAGCTCCAGCTCTCTTTGCTAAGAAAAAGGATGGTTCGTTGCAGTTGTGTATAGACTATAGGAAGTTGAACCAGGTGATGGTGAAGAACAAATATCCGATGCCGAGGATTGACGACTTGTTTGATCAGTTGAGGGGGTCCCGTTACTTTTCAAAGATTGACTTGAGGTCAGGGAATCATTAGCTGAGGATTAGGGACGAGGACGTAGCGAAGACCGCTTTTTGGACTCGCTATGGTCACTACGAGTTCTTAGTTATGCTGTTCAGTTTGACGAACACGCCTGCTACATTGATGGGTTTGATGAATCGTATCTTCCACCCTTATCTAGACAGTTTTGTAGTCGTGATCGTAGATGACATTCTGATTTATTCACCCATGAGAGAGATGCACGAGGAACATCTTCACGTTGGCCTACAGCTTCTGAGAGAACATTGCTTGTATATGAAGTTCGAGAAGTGCGAGTTCTGAATGACAGAGGTGAGATTCCTTGGACACGTGGTGTCGAAGGAAGGGGTATCAGTGGACTCGACGAAGACTGATGTAGTGAGGGATTGGCAGCGACCAAAGAATGTATTTGAGATACGCAGTTTTCTCGGTCTGGCAGGTTATTATCGGCGGTTTGTGAAGGACTTCTCTAGGCTTGCAGCATCGATGACGCGTTTGACGCGAAAAGGAGTCACGTTTGTATGGAGCGAGTCCTGTGAGTCAGCTTTCCAGGAGCTAAAGAGGAGATTGACCAGTGCACCCGTACTGATTATTCCTGAGCGAGGTTTGGGTTACACGGTGTACTGCGATGCTTCGCATGAGGGTTTGGGTTGCGTTCTGATGTAGGGAGGCAAGGTTGTAGCATATGGATCCCGACAGTTGAAGACACATGAGAGGAATTACCCGACACATGATTTGGAGTTGGCAGCTGTGGTCTTTTCCTTGAAGACATGGCGTCACTATCTCTATGGTGAGCGTTTCGAGGTCTTCTCTGATCACAAGAGCCTAAAGTACTTGTTTTCACATAAGGACTTAAATCTTCGCCAACAACGATGGATGGAGTTGTTGGAAGACTACGACTTCGATTTGCAATACCATCAGGGTAAGGCAAATATCGTAACTGATACACTCAGTAGGAGATCTCACGGCTCGTTAGCTTCTGTGGCTATGCGAGAGTGGGACATGCTTAGGAACGTTGGGGAGTTTGATCTGTGTCTTGGGGAGATAGTGGGAGGTGCGACATTATATGCAGTTGCTTCACTGCCCGCTTTAGTTGCACGTGCGTTGGATGCCTAGAGGACCGATCAGGAGGCGCAGATGATACGGGACCGCATTGCCAGTGGGACAGATACAGCAGGATGGGTGATGAGTTCATATCAGAGTTTGAGGTTGTTAGGGCGATTGTTTGTGCCGGAGTCGTGCTGTGCTGAGGTGCTACATGAGTTTCATCACTGACGTCTTGTAGTGCATCCGGGAGGCACGAAGATGTATCATGATTCACGCCGTCAGTTCTGGTGGACAGGAATGAAGAGGGATGTGATCCAATTCGTTTCTCGTTGTTTTACTTGTCAGCAAGTGAACGTGAAACACCAAAGACCAGCTGGATTGTTGCAGCCGTTGCCTGTATCTGAGTGGAAGTGGGAGAATGTCACTATGGATTTTGTATCAAGACTTCCACGCTCGTCGAAGGGACATGATGCTGTTTGGGTTGTAATGGATAGACTGACGAAGTCATCACATTTTCTTCCCATTCGAGTGAGAGACTCAGTGGACAGATTGAGCCAATTGTACAGTCAAGAGATAGTCCGACTACACGGAGTACCGGTGACTATTGTTTCCGATCGAGATCCGCGCTTTACATCACGCTTTTGATAGAGTCTTCAGGTGGCTTTGGTGACGAGCATGACTTTTAGTACATCTTTTCATTCTCAGACCGACGGTCAGTCTGAGAGAACTATTCAGATTTTAGAGGACATGCTGAGAGCTTGTGTGCTTGATTTTCGGGGTTCTTGGGAGGATCATCTATCTTTGGTAGATTTTGCATACAACAACAACTATCAGTCCAGTATTGGGATGGCACCGTATAAAGCTCTGTATGGTAGGCCGTGTAGATTGCCTGTGTGTTGGACAGAAGTAGGAGAGACCACTGTTTTGGAACCCAATCTAGTGCAGGAAATGACCAAGGTGATTACAGTAATTCTTCAGCGACTGGTGATAACTCAGAGCCACCAGAAGAGTTATGCTGATCGGAGGAGGAGACCGTTAGAGTTTGCCGTGGGAGACCATGTGTTTCTGAAAGTCTCGTCACGCAGAGGATTGATGAGATTTGGTCGTAGCAGGAAGCTATCACCACATTTTATCGAACCATTTGAGATCGTAGAAAGGATTTGGGTGGTAGCATACCGTCTGGCCTTACCGCCTTAGTTAGCATCTGTGCATAACGTCTTTCACGTTTTTATGCTTCGGAGGTACGAGCCGGATCCGTCTCATGTATTAGATTGGACTGAGTTGCGAGTTGATGAGGATGTGACGTATGAGGAGCGTCTCGTGAAGATTCTGGATACGAAGGAGCAGGTGTTGCGGGGGAGAACGATTGCCTATGTCAAAGTTCAGTGACTTCATCACGGAGTTGAGGAAGCGACTTAGGAGCTTGAGTCTGGGGTTCGTGAGAGATACCCAGAGTTGTTCACCTCGTAACCTTGTAGTGAATTTCGGGGGCGAAATTCCTTAAGGGGGGAGAGTTGTGAGACCCTGTACTGTTTTTTTTTTATTTTTATGCATATTCCGTGTTTTTAGTCACGCTTTAGCATTTTTTCTTTAATATGCATATATGTGTTTCGATGCCTGTTTTGGTTAATCTGAGCATGCGGGGTTGCTTCCCGGGGTTGTAGGGAGTCTCTGTGCGAATTTTAAAAATTAAAAAAAAAAGATATTTTGGAGGCCTATAAATATCCGGAGTTGGATATTTTCAAAAAATATTTTTCAAAACTTAATTCCTAAATTTCCTCCATATTCTCCCGACCTTCTCTCTAACTTCTCGGAGGCCCGGAGCTCGGTTTTCAACGATCCAACAGCGGATCCTTGCTATTGGCATCGTGGTCTACGCATCCATTCGAACGGATTTTGATTTCAGACAAGCTCGAATTTGCACGTAGAGCGAGGCGTCAGGTTTTTAACCCAACGAGGTAGGATCTCAGATTCTATTGCTGTATAAGGGTACTTTATGTAATCTTACACTGTTTCACCGTTTAAAAACACATGAAAAGTGATTTTATGTTCTCGATCCAGTTTTGGGTTAAAACTGTTTTTCGGCGTTTCGATTGGATGAAACTGAGTGCTGGATGTTTCTGATGATGGTTTGTGATAGCTTTGGGCTCGGGTACGCCTTTAGGTATCAAAACGGGTGTTTTCGAAGCTTAGTTTGAGGATTGGAAGTCAAAACCGTAGCTAAAAACATTTTCTATGGAAGTTCAGTCGACTGGACCCATGAGTTCAGTTGACTAGATCTTGAGTTGGGAGGTTCAGTCGACTGGACTCGAGGGGTCAGATGTTTTTTGTTCAAAATGATGTTTTTCTAGAAGGTTTTTCAGTCGACTGGGGAGGAGTCCAGTTGACTGAAATGGCGGCTGTTTGCCTCGGCTTTTTATGGTTCCTTTGGAAAAAAGGTTGGGTTTCTATGAGAAAAATGAGGGATTTTGATGAAAAACGTGTTTATTGGAGGTTTGGAGCTAACCCTTGAGGTTGAGACTCACTTTCTAAAACGTTTTGATAAAAATATGTTTTTACATGTTTTGGTTTGATCTCCATGGTTTTATGGATTAGATCTCTTGCTTATACATGTGTTGTATAACTGTTTTTGGGAAAAATATTTTGAGAATGTTTTGTTTTGATCTCCTGGTGATAGATGGATCTATGTACATGTATATTGTACCGGTTTGAAAAATATTTTTAGAGGATTATCTAGATGTATCGAGATGATGTGTATTTGGCACGAGTTAACATCGGTGTAAGTTCGAAAACGTGCGCAGCGTAGGTACTCAGGTCCTTCGGGTTAGTCCCCGTAAATTGAGACAGATTGGTGCTCAGCTCCCTCGGGGTCGTACCCGTAAATTAAGTGGTTCGTTATGGTGCTCCGTATAGAACTTGTGTGTATCTAACTGGTCCCATGATGTATAGGGATTGGATACTAGACAGGGGTTTATAGTTGTTACCTCTATCCCCTTGTAATGGAGTCGGTACATAGGATCATACTCTTCTTTTCCGCGATAGTACATTCCGCGAGGGAACAATGTTTTGATTACTGATTTTCCTTAACTGTGGTTGATTATTTACATTTGTTGTAATACCAGGTTTGAAGGATGAAAACATAGGTTTTATGAAATAAAACAGTTTTGGGAGACTTGTGTAGTCTGATGGGAAAACTCGAGGATTTTGGATGAAAAACATGTTTTGGTTTTGTGGTTGAGTTCGCTCCCACCATATGATTGCATATTCCTGCTTTACAGCTTATTATCTGTGTCTATTGGATTTTGGCTCACGGGTGAGAATTTTCTGTAAAATAATTTTCAGGTGATGATGTGGATGAGGAGTAGCTTGGTGGTGCCCGCGGTGGCAGAAGATTTTTATAATTTTCCTTCTTTTTGGTTTGCCTACTCCTTAAGGCAAATTTTGTACGCCACAAGGCGATATATTGTACGCATGTTGAACTGTTGTCTTTTATCTATGAGAGATACACTTTGTTGGGTTTTCTATTGGTTTCAACCGGTTGATTTTTAATGTGTGAAAACTTATATTTTCATATAATATGGATGTTAGGAGGATTTTCACGTGACCTCGAGTTTTGAGACATGACATATACTAAGTCTAATAAAATGTCTCTGATTATTTTGATTTTAGGTTTATCAAAATTTATTTAAATTAATTTTTTAATACCAAACTTAAAATAAAATTATTTTAATAGTAGATAATCCAAATTAAGTCTAGTCCTCCAAATGCATGAATTATTTATAGAATATTGTTGAAAGAAGAAATGTGAGAAGAAGAATTTTTATGTGATTTTCAATGAAGATATTTTAATTTTTTATTGTTTATATGTATATACTATTTAGCTATTTTTTGAAATTATAACAGTTATCTTCAAATGTAAAATGGATATTTGGTTATAATTCTAAGACAAAATTATGAGACAGGCTGATGGCCCTTGAAAATCATAGAACAAATGCCTCAAAATATACATTACAATAGCTTTAATTTCTTAATTTCTTATGCTAAATTTTGTATTTCATAACAAAATAATAAATATGCTTAAGCTCGAGACCGACATAATCGGAAAACAATGGGAGACTTCCTCCTACATTGTAATCGATTTTTGCCACGGCAGAGATTAGGATTCTTGTTGGTTTTGAACAAGAGAGGAGGTGAGAGAAAGTTGTAGATTTTAAAGAGGCATTTAATTATAATGGTGTAGCGTCCAAGATAGGAGAGAGCAAGAGAAATTCGGCATCGTCACTAGTAGCCGGAAACTTTATTCTATGATGATGGA
>JAOTRH010129700.1:0-14337 GCA_034768845.1 Heliamphora exappendiculata | reverse complement strand
CTTCCAGGGGTACTTTATACCTATCTCCTCTCTATATTCTCACTTATTCTCATCTTCTCACCAAATATATTAAGGGTGGCTGTGTTGAAATTATTTTTCTTGGTTCTAAATCTAGGGCGTCCCTAGTTGTCATTTTTAAAAAATGTTTTGGGATATATTTCCCTTGTACACCTTGGATTTGTCCTCGGTGTTACAAAATTGGTTTATACACCCTGGGTTCGTCCTCGGTGTTACAAATGGTTTATCATGAATACTGTTAGGTACTATGGGTTTGTCTTTAGCATTTTGGTTTTGATATCTCTTTGATTCTGCGTTCCTTGAGTTATGATACGAGCAAATTGGGTAATTTTGGAGAAGAGCATAATTCGGCGAACCTAATCCCATTGCGGTGGTAAATTCGGAGAAGAGCCCAATTAATGGAGGACCTAAACCCCACTGCTGCAATATTTTGAAGGGTAATTCGGAGAAGAGCCTAATTTGGCGGACCTAATCCAACTGCGGTGGTAATTTCGGAGAAGAACCCAATTAATGGAGGTCCTAAATCCCTCATTTTGGTACTTTGTATAATGTAAAATATTTTTTGAATTCTCTTGGAATTTTGGGTTGACGCCGGTTCATCACGCATCTTAAGGTGGATTTTGTGCGCATATAATTGTCAGCATGGATAAGGGTGGTTGAATATTTTGGTTGGCCGGCCCCCATGCCGTTTCTATTGAGTAAAATAGCTGTGGCATGAAACCCGACGATGCATTTACCATTCAAAACGAGGCGCGATGATGGCTTTGGTGATCAAGTCCCATTAAGTCTGCTTTGGTGATTCCCAGCGTGGAATTCATGTTATAATTTGGGTGAATGTTGAGTTGGGCATCTGCATTTCATACACGCATGTTTATTGTCTTATCTGCTATCATGTCATAAATTTGTTTGTCTCCTTGACTATAAACTGGCTTTTGTGTTATATGGTATGTGTTGTAGTGAATTTTGTGCCATGAGATTAGTTAGAAGGTTGGAGTGTTTTGCTTCTGGACCTTTCCTCATGGCATTCGTGCCTCAGGTGAGGAGGAGTTCTTGGAGAAAGTCATCCCAGAGGGAGAAGAAGAGTTTGAAGAACAAAATGAGTTCCAAGAGCACATGGATCCCGTTGATGCATTTTGAGGAGTTGAGACCTCTTCTTTTGTTCTTATATTCAGTTCTCTCGTGCTTAGTGTAATTTTTGAATTTTCTCGGTGAAATTGTAATATTTAAGTACTTTGAACGGTTTAGAACTCTTGTATGATGTAATAACTAACGTATGTAAATATGAATGAATGGCTAGAATATTCCTTTACTTATATTTATGTATGTCCCTACGTGCCCAGAGAACGAGGCGTCACATGTTGTATGTGTTGCGTATGAATCATCGTGTTTGTTTTTCTATAGAACTGTTCATGGCGCTCGGGAGAGTCGATACATACAAGTGTTGCATGTGGGGCTCGTGAGAGTCGATGTTTGCATGTGAAGCATTGTAATATATACATACATATATCAAACTATTTTTGAGGCTCGTGTAAGTCAAAATATCTATATCTTTTCGCATCAACATGTTAAGCTTTTATTACATATTTGTCTAGTTTTTGCTGAGCTTTAGCTCACGATGTGGAATTTAAAAATATTTTTTAGGTACAACAATCACGCAGGTTGATCTGAATAAGCCGATTGGGGCAAAAGACCTGTAGTCTTCTGTTTATCACTTTTTGTATCATGTAATGTTTTACATGCTTATGGTATTGGAACCTTGTGTTGTAAGCCTGTTGGCAACTATATTTAATGCATGTATGCCTTTTATCTTGAGAGTGAAATATCAGTTTGGGTGTTATTTATGGGTGTTTTGGGTGACCCGGAGTTTGGGGCGTAACAGAATGGTATTAGAGCTTTGAGTTTGAATACCTAAGAGATGTGAGAAGAGGGTGCATCACCTTGTGAGGTTGATTGCGTGTGCTTGATTGTATGTGTTTAGATGTTTTGATAACATGAGTACGATCATTTCTTGAATATGTAAATGATGTGTATATGTGAGCATGGGGGTTGAACCTTAGGATTAATCAGTCTCACCTTCGAGCATTTGGGTTAACAAGCTTGGAAGTTGAGTTAGAAATGCGTTTAGTTGATGTGTTTTTTGGTAAGAAATTTAAGTAGGTTATCCAAATTGACGCGTCACTCTTGTTGGTTCTCCTCGGTATGTGGGATTTAATTAGCATGAACGTGTGTGGTTAGTGTTAACAGGATGATGTGATTAATGTTTATGTTCATGTGATTTGCTACAGCTTATGTTCTGTATTCTTTTCATATAAACGTGATGTCTGCATGAAGAGGACGAGGCCGTGGTTGAGGCTGTGGTCGTGGTTTAGGCCAAGGGGATATGCCAATCCTTGATGCTGGGGATGCAAATGCTCCCCAAGGACCCATAGATGCCATAGAGTTGCTGCGTGCAATGGTAGGCTCCATCCACTAGCCAGTCGAGACTGCTAGGGAGAGAAAGAAAGAAGCTGAGTCGCGGGCGACTGTGGCGATGCGAGAGTTCAGGCGTCTTGACCCTCCTACCTTTGCTGGGGATCTTGATCCTACAGTAGTTACAGAGTGGTTGGAACTCGTGACTTAGATTCTAGATACGTTACAACTAGTTGAGGATGATATGAGGGTTTCTTTATCCGCTTTCTAGCTGAGAGGGGATGCCTATGAGTGGTGAAAATATGCCCAAAATACCGTGGAGGGCACGTGGGCAGTTTTCACAGGAGTTTTTCTGGAGAAGTACTTTGCGGCTTCTTCGAGGGATTTATACAGAGAGGAGTTTTATGCTCTCACTCAGGGGGCGATGAATATTGTGCAGTATGAGGCCAGATTTACCACTTTATCCCGGTTTGCACTAGAGTTGGTGGGAATGTACGAATTACGTTTGAGGAGGTTTGAGCGGGGTTTGAGGTTGGCGATCAGGGAGCATGTGTTTTTCCAGAGCTGGTGGAGTCAGCAGCAATGATCGAGAACACATTGAGCGAGACTCGGGGTTCTAAGGAGGTCAGGCCACCGTAGGGTGGGACAGAGGCACAGTAAGGTGGGTACTCCAGCAAGAGGTAGAGGTCCTATGGCCCTAGCTTTCATCCATCTGGATTACCACAGCAGTTTTCTGCACCAGCACCATCGGTGGCTTTGTCTGGGTGGTCAGACCAGAGGGAGTTGATCTGTTATCGGTACAGGCAGCCTGGGCTTTGTGTGGTAGATTGCCCACAGTCGAGGCAGTCCCAGAGTTTAGTCGCAGCAGAGGAAGCCGCCAGTTTGTTTTGGGTGTGGTCGACCAGGGCATATTCACAGGAACTACCCTCAAGGAGGCAGTGTACCTAGCACATCTGGTGCACCGATCGTTCCACCGGTGCAGGACCGACAAGTTTATCAATAGCAGCCAGCAGTGTAAATTTTCAGTGTGATAGATCGGGGTACCTCAGTTCAGCCAGTACCACAGTCGACAATCCTAGGTTATGGTGGACATACGAGAATGACACAGAGCTGAGTGTATGCCCTCACAGAACTGAGTTATTGTAAGGCACCGGTTGTGCCTAATGAAGCAGAGGTACTTTCTTAGTGTGCAAACTTTGGGCCAATGCTCTTATCGTTATGGGAACATTGTGTTTCTTTATTTCATATGTTGTGGAGCGAGAGATGGACTCTGTGGGTGGTCTGCTGTGTTAAGACCTCGGTCGGTGAGGATATAGTGTTGGGACGAGTTGGTAGATCCTGTGTCTTAAGATAGTTGGCCGTTGTTTCGAGTAGAGTACATGACCATGTTTGACCTTATCCTAGGAATAGTTTGGCTGACCACCTCTCGTGCCTATGTTGATTTCGATCGATGGGATTGTTTTCTTTTAACCTTGTGGCGAATTTCAAGGAAAAAATTCCTTTAAGGGGGTAGAGTTGTGAGACTCTGACCCATTTTAATTTTTTTGCGACGTTTTGGTGTGTCGTTTCTTATTTTCATATAATATGTTTGTATGTGTTTTTATGCATATTCGGGTTTAGAAATGCATGTTGGGTTAGATCCCGAAGCCATTGGGTGTTGTGACGCAAGGTTTAAAAAAGAAGAAGATATTTTTGGGCCGGGTGTATAAATATCTAACCCTTAGATATTTAGGAGATATTTTTCAAAACTTGTGAACTAAGTTTCTTTTTCTCAAACCAAAACCTCTACCTTCTCTCTAGCTTTTGGTGGGCCCAGGGGCTTGATTTTTGGCGATCGGGTAACGGATCCTTGTTATCTACACCGAGGGCTTTGCATTCATTCGGATGGAGGAATCTCATTTTGATGGGATTTATTTTTTGAGGCGTCGAATTTTTAACTCAACAAGGTAGGATCTTAGACTCTAATGTCTTGAAGGGGTATTACACGAAATCCTATGTGTTTTTACCGTTTAAAAATGCATGAAAAGTTATTTTACGTTTCAAAAAGTTGGGTTTTGTTCCTAAATCATTTTTGGTTGCTTTTGGTTAGATAAAAAGGGTTTTTGAGGTGTTCTTTTCAGTGTTTCTTTGTAGTTTTGGGCTTGTGTATGTCTGTGGTTATCAAAAGGGAGTTTGGTTGCTTCGACTTTGGGGTTAAAGGGTTGTTTCCGTAGCTAGGGTTTCGTTCCCATCGTAGTCCAGTCAATTGGAATGGGTGATCCAGTCGACTAGGTTGATAGTGTGGCTATCAGTTGACTGACTGGGGGGTTTCAGTTGACTGACTGGGGGGTTTCAGTTGACTGACTCTCCTCCAGTAGCCTTTCAGTTGACTGAATTATGGGGTTAAGTCGACTAAACTCCTGAAGAGGGGTGCTTGTCGTACCTTATTTTGGCTAGTCGTGGTGGGGCCTTGGGGGTTTATTTTTGTTTGTTGTCGTCTTCGGGGATGACGTGGTTTTGTTAAACGTGGTGTTTATACATTGTTGGGTGGTGGCGTGTTTGGGTTCGTGGTTCTTTTTCTAAAAGGCGAGTTTTGAAAAAAATAGTGTTTTGGGAAAACGTTTGTGAAAATTGAGTTTTTGAGAGGTTTGGAGCTAGCCTTTGGGGTTGGATTTCGTTACTTTGGCTGTTGGTCTCCAGGGTTTATGGATGACGAGTTTTGTGGCGTGTCATGTCGTTATGTGAAAGGTAGTGTTTGTTCATGGCTTTATGCATTAAAACTCTCTGATTTTATTGATGCATGTTGAAGGAAGGATATGTGGTCCTTGTGTGTTTTAAAACACTGGTTTTGTTTATGCATATGTGTGTGGTTACTGATGGACGAAAATGTAGTCCGATAAACATTAACTCTGTTTAACGATGGACGACTGGTAAATGTTAACTCTAGTTGACAATGCATGTATGTGTGGAAATTTGTGGGACGAAAACGTGGTCTTGAAGTTGCATGTGTTGCGTGAGTTGCATGTGTTGCGTTGTGTGGGTCGCAGGTGTTGTATGTGTTGCATATGAATCATCGTGATTTTTTTTATAGAATTGTTCATGGGACTCGGGAGAGTCGATACATACAAGTGTTGCATGTGGGGCTCATGAGAGTCGATATTTGCATGTGAAGCATTGTAATATGTACATACATATATCAAATTATTTTTAAGGCTCGTGTGAGTCGAAATATCTATATCTTTTCGCATAAGCATGTTTAGCTTTTGTTACATGTTTGTCTAGTTTCTGTTGAGCTTTGGCTCACGGTGTGGAATGTGAAAATATTTTTTAAGTGCATACGATCATGCAGGTTGATTTGAAGAAGCCGGTTGGGGCAGGAGACCTGTAGTCTTCTATTTATCACTTTTTGTGTCATGTAATGTTTTACATGCTTATGGTGTTAGAACCATGTGTTGTAAACAAGTTGAAAACTATATTTAATGCATGTATGCTTTTTATCTTGAGAGTGAAACATCAGGTTGGGTGTTGTTTATGGGTGTTTCGAGTGACCTAGAGTTTGGGGCGTGACATGACATGTTCCACTTATACTTTTTCTATCCACTTTACATCTGGAAAGATTAACATCTGAATAGGCAAATAACTCAAAGGCTGTTTCTCTATGATAGAATGATCCTAGGTTTTGTGTACCTAAGAGGTATCTAAAGATGCGCTTAACAGTGGTCACATGTGACTCTTTAGGATTTGATTGAAATGTAGCACACATGCAAACACTAAATATGATATCAGGACGTCTAGCAGTTAAGTATTGTAGAGATCCGATCATACCTCTATATCGTTTCTCATCTACTGATTTACCGTTTTCGTTTTTATCAAGTTTTATTGTAGGACACATCAGGGTTCCCATAGGTTTTTCTTTTAGCATGTCAAACCTCTTCAATAAATCCCTTGTGTACTTAGCTTGATTGATGTTGATTTTTTCTTGTGTTTACTTGATTTTATGTCCAATGAAGTAGTTGAGTTTTTCCATCATACCCATATCAAATTCTCCCTGCATGCATTTAGCGAAGTTTTTGCAAATAGATTCGTTAGTTGCACAAGAAATAATATCATCTACATAAATTTGGACAACTAGCATATCATTTCCTTAAAACTTGATGAAAATAGTGGTATTAATTTTTTCTCTAGAAAATTCATTTTTAATCAAGAATTTACTGAGCCTTTCATGCCATGCTCTAGGTGCTTGCTTCAAGCCATAGAGAGCATTGGTAAGTTCGTAAACATAGTTTGAAAAATCAAGATTTTTAAAATCAGGAGGTTGTTTCACAAAAACTTCTTCCGAGATAAAACTATTTAAAAAGGCACTTTTGACATCCATTTGAAAGAGTTTGAAATTTTTAAAGCATGCAAAATCAAGTAACATCCTAATGGCTTTAAGTCTAGCCATAGGGAGAAAAGTCTCATCAAAATCAATGTTTTCTTCTTGATTGTAACCTTAAGCTACCAATCGAGTTTTGTTCCTAAGAACTACTCTATTTTTATTCATTTTGTTTCTAAAAATCCATTTTGTACCGATAATGGAGTGTTCCTTAGGTCTTAAGACTAAATTTCAAACCTTATTTATTTCAAATTGGTTAAGCTCTTCTTGCATAGTCAAGGTCCAAAACTCATCGTTTTTGATTTTCTCAAAATATTTTGGTTTAGTCTGGAAAAGAAATGCTAAATTACCACAAATATTATGTAGAGAAGATCAAGTTTTGATACTTTGAGATGGATCACCAATGATTAGGTCTTTTGGGTGACCTTGAGCATACCTCCATTCCTCAGGAAAATCTGGATTTTCAGAATTTTAAGGTCCAGCAGTCTGTTGAACTTCATTTTGTTGAGGATTTGAATTTTTCTCATGATTTGGCTCTTGGTCTTTAATGAAGATGTCTTCAACACCTTTTTCTATGTCAATTAAATTATCTTCACAAAATTCTTTTGAAGAACCAATGTTAGCTTCATCAAATACCACATGTATAGATTCTTTAACAACCAGGGTCCTTTTGTTGAAGACTCTATAGACCTTACTAGATAGAGAATATCCTATAAAAATACTTTTATCAAATTGTGCGTCAAACTTGCCCAAAAGTTCTTTGTTGTTGTTTAAAACAAAATATTTGCACCCAAATGTGTAAAAATAGCTGTTGTTAGGTTTTTTCCATTCCATAGCTTATATGGAATTTTCTTGAGAGAAACACGTATCATAGCTCTGTTCACGATAAAACAAGTTGTGTTAACAACCTCGGCCCAAAAGTATCGTAGTAGATTATTTTCACATAGTATGATTCTAGACATTTCTTCAAAGGTCCTATTCTTTCTCTCAATAACTTTATTTTGTTGAGGGATTCTAGGAGTAAAGAAGTTATGGTTATTTTCATTTTCATCACAAAATTTTTCAAAATCTTTGTTTTCAAATTTTCTACCATGATTACTTCAGATACCTGTAATTTAAAAGCCTTTTTTATTTTGAACTCTCCGAGATAGTTTTGCAAATGAGGTAAAAGCTTTATCCTTATGAGCTAGGAAAAGCACCTAAGTGTATCTAGAAAAGTCATCAATAATAACATATGCATATCTCTTACCTCAAAGGCTTAGAGTCCTTGTTGGACCAAATAAGTCCATCTGCAATAGTTGTAAGGGCCTATAAATTGAAATCCTTGTTGGCATGCATCACACACTTTGTCTTTTTTAAATTTGATTTGGGGTAACTCAATCACCAATTCTTTTTTTAAAAGTTTGAAAATCAAGTTCATTTTTCCATGTCCAAGCCTTCTATGCCACAGCCAACTATTATCACTCAAGACTGCTAAACACTTGGTGCCATTTTTAGAAAGGTCATTTAGATTGAATGAGTAAACATTTTTATACCTATGACCTTCAAAAATAACTTTCTTATTAGTTGAATTTTCAATAATACACTTAGCATGATCAAAGACAACCCTGTGGTCTTTGTGACAAAGCTGGCTTATGTTAAGAATGTTATATTTTAAACCATCAACAAGCAAAATATTTTCAATAGAAGGGAAAATTTTTTTACCGATACAACCGATTCCTATGATTTTTTCTTTGCTATTATCTCCAAATATTACAAATTCACCATCTTTTGGTTTGAGTGATGTAAATATCGATTTGTCGCCAGTCATGTGTCTTGAGTAAGCGCTATCAAGGTACCACATCCCCTGCTTGAATGAGGACTTGAAACATACCTGCAAGGAAGATTAATTTTTAATTTTTGATACCCAAATCTTTTTGGGTCTTTTAGAATTAGTTTATTAAAGATGTGTTCCCTTAGAAACTCAAATTTTCTTGACAGATAAATTAGAAGATTTTTTTTGTGGACAATGTGTGACAGTGTGTCTATGCTCATAGCAGTGAAAATAAGTTGCATTTAAGTAATTAGAGAATGCATTGACAGTTTTAGTAAGGTTTTCAATCTTTTCATTAGAACCTTGTTTTCATCTTTCAAAACAAAAATTTGTTTTGATAAAGAAAGTTTTTCATCTTTCAAGGTTTCAATTTCACATGATGAGGAAAGAATTAACTTTTTTAGAATAGAGTTCTTAGCACCCATTTTTCTCAGTTCATCATGCCAATCTTTAAATGCACTTTGTAATTGATCTAAGGAGAAAGGGTCATGAGTTACCTCGTCATCTTCCTTAGCCATGAGGTAAAGATTTGCAATCTCATTTTCTTCCATTTCATCTTCAGTGCTGCTATCATTGCTTTCGCCCTATGTGGCTATCATAGCCTTTTTGAAACCTTTTTTGAATTGCTTCTTGAGTTGAGGGCATTTAGACTTGACATATCTGGGCTTTTTGTATTTGTAGCAAATGATCTCGTTTTTTGTGTGATCATTTTCAAATTTACTTGAATCGCCCTTGAACTTTTTAGGCTCACCTTTGTGTCCATCCTTTTTGAAGAACCTTCTTCCTCCTTATTTTTTATTTCTAAGAAACCTTCTAAATTTGTTCGTGATGAGGGCCATGTCTTTATTCTCATCACTTGAGGTGCCTTCATCGGATTCATCGTCATGAGTTGAAGACGTGAAGGCAATGACCTTCTTCTTTTTGTTTTCATCTTAATCGTCCATCTTGATATTTATCTCATGAGTTATGAGAGATCCAAGAAGTTCCTCAAAGCTGAGAGTGTGTTGATGTCTTCAGCTTCTTGGATAGCCGTGACCTTAGCTTTTTAGTTCTTAGGCATGCACCTAAGAATTTTTCTCACCATTTTTGTATTGGAATAAATCTTACCAAGAGATTTTTGTACATTTATAATATCAGTAAATCTAGTGAACATATTTGAAATGATTTCATCGTGCTTCATTTTAAATAATTCATAGTTATGAACAAGCATGCTTATTTTGGACTCATTGACTTGGTTAGTTCCCTCATGGGTAACTTCAAGTCTATCTCATATTTATTTGACTATGTCAAATATTGAGATCCTACTAAACTCATTTGGGTAAAGAGAGCAATTTAGGAGATTCATAGTTTTAGCATTCTTTTGAATCTCTCCTATGTCATTTTCGGTCCATTTATTTTCTGGTTTAAGAACGATTGTTCCTTCAATGGTCGTGGTAGGTATTTTGGGTCCATTTATGATAACCGTCCAAAGGTCATAGTCTACGGCTTGAATGTAGATTCTTATTCTAGCCTTCCAATAATTGTAGTTTGTTTCATTGAACAAGGGAGGTCTATTGGTGGACTGACCTTCAAACTGGATAGGTCTGATACTAGTGATTGCCATATAAACTCTTAGACTATTAAGTAAAAAAAATAAGAGCCAAAGTTTTGATATTAATTGTTAGTTCTAAGCAACCCAAATGGAGGGATGAATTAGTTCTTAAAAAGATAATAACAATTTCAAAAAAAATATTCAAAAACTTTTTACTATTGCAAACAAATATAGCAAGTATAATCAAAGAATAAAGTAATGCAAATATGAAAGAGGTTAAGGATAGAGAAAATGAACCAGACACTAAGATTTATAGTGGTTTGGCTTCTTCCAAGCCCACGTCCACTCCTCAAGACTTTTCTTGAGAATTTCACTAATGTAGAATGCTTACAGGTGCATTCAAAACCTTTTACAACTTCAAGACGATCCTACGAAGGTACCCCCGAAGGCAGCAACAATTTGAAGCCGGATCCTTAGGCTATGTAATCGTACCACCAATGGTATGATGTGCCTGGAAAATACCCGTGGCCTCATACTATTATATGGGACCCATTCGCGTTATTAGACCAGTATAGGGAAGATCCTATGAACTATAGGTTTCCCCTGGTTTTGCGAACAGAGTTGGATCTTATGCACCTGCCTCTTTTATTCAACGTCAGCGAACCATGGATGACTTGAGGATTTTCACTACGAATGGGGAACTTGATTTCACAGATCTTGTAACTTACTCTGAAGTGCCAATTGAGATCCTCGATTGGGAGACTATAGATCCTTTCTGGCCAAATGTCACTTACTGTAAGGTCTTGTGAGAATGTTATGGGATACGCGAAACGACTTGGGAGCTAAAGCACTTACTTTTTAGGGATTATCCAGAATTATTTTAAGTAATTCTGTGTAGAATTGAGTGTTAAATGCTAAACTTCTTGTAAATGTTTACTCGAATGAATAAAATTAGCTTCTTGCATACTCTCATTATTTTTGTAATAGTGGTGATATAAAAATCATAACAATAGAAGTGTATCGAATTAAAAAAAAAACTTATTATTGTAGAATGGGAGGAAGATGTGGAAGAGGACGTTCCCAACTTCCCAATCACTTACCAACCCCCCCACGACCGGATCACAACAACCACAACCATCCTGACCCCGCCATGGGAGTCCTTGCACATGCAGTCAGTCTTTTAGCTGCCAACCTGAACAACGTTTCCCCGGAGGCCCAAAACGACCGAGCTTGGCTAAGTGCTGAGTTTAGAAGACAAAGGCCACCAACCTTCAATGGAAATTCTATCCCAATACAAGCAGGATGTTGGCTCCAACATATTAACAAACTGTTAGGATTAGTGAACGTGGTCAACAATAAAGACAAGATCACCCTTGCCACCTTTTAGCTAGAAGGCGAGGCCAATTTCTGGTGGGAAATGACCCATACTACTGTCGATCTCGAGACCCTCACATGGAAGGGATTTAAATAGCTCTTTTTAGAAAAATATTTTTCCAGAACTGCCAAACAAGACATGACCCAAGAATTTCTTAGCCTTCGACACGGAAAACTCATAGTAACTCAATATGCCAACAAATTTGAAGAATTGAGCTGATATGCTTCGATCATGATACCTGATGAAGATCCTAAGGCCAGGAAATTTGAATGGGGCTTAGAACCTGCGATAAGAGGTAAGTTAGCCGTAATGCAACTACCTACTTACACTTAGGTGGTACGAATCGCATTAGTGGCAGAAAGGGAATTGAATGACTCTCGGAGAATATGGGACCTCAACCGACGGAGTAATGCGACGCAGAAGGGACCCATCAGGACCAATCAAGTAAGAACTCAACTAAAACACTACTCCCGATCGGTCCATAGCCAACCACAACTGAAACATCAGGAAGTCCGAAAACCTATAGAATGCTACAAATGCGACAAGGAGGGACATCTGGTGCGAGAATGCCCATTGTGGTAGCCAAACCGGCAACAGGGCAATGTTAACAAAGGACCTGGACAGCAAGCCAAGCCTGGATTTGTTGAGAAGTCAATAACACAAGGAACAAACATGGCCCCAAGAGTGTTTGCCTTGCAAGAAGATGAGGAGTGCGACCCAGCAGTTATTCAAGGTACCCTCGCTTTATTTAGTTCTTGGGTACATGCTTTAATTGATTCTGACGCAACACATTCTTTCATATCTACTGCATGTGCTATACATCTGAACCTAAAACAAGAAACTCTAGAAACGCATATGAGTGTAGCATCACCTTTGGGAGGACATGTAAGAGTAGAACACATTTGCAAGGATTGCGAACTAGAAATCAGTGGGTTAAGAATTACATGTGACTTGCGAATACTTCCAATAAATGACTATGATTTAATATTAGGTGTGGATTGGTTAACTAGGCATCGGGCAGTAATTGATTATTTTTGGAAGAAAGTGACGGTTTATGCTAATGATGGAGCTCGTTTCCAGTTTAAGGAAGATATAATGAGTAATTGCCCAATGAGGGAATTCAAGCTAATCAAAATTGTTCCTTTAGCCGGATGGTTATCAACCCTTGCTTTAAACCCCGAAACCCAACCTGAGATGGAACTCCCGAGGGTAGTATGTGAGTTCCCTGATGTTTTTCCAGCTGAGTTACCTGGGCTACCACCTACTCGTGACGTGAATTTTGGTATTGAACTCCAACCGGGTACTGCCCTGATCTCCATGCCACCTCATCGTATGGCCCCAGCTGAACTCAAGGAATTAAAAACCAAGTTACAAGAATTGCCCGACAAGGGTTTTATCCGACCAAGCACTTCACCATGGGGAGCCCCAGCACTATTCGTAAAAAAGAAGGACGGTTTATTGAGAATGTGCATCGATTACCGGCGATTGATCCAAGTAATGATTAAGAATCGATACCCTCTTCCGAGAGTTGACGACTTGTTTGATCAGTTAAAAGGGACCAAGGTCTTCTCGAAGATTGATTTACGTTCGGACTATCATCAGTTGCGAGTCAAGAACGAAGACATAACCAAAATGGCTTTTCGCACTCGATATAGACACTTTGAGTTTGTGGTGATGGCTTTTTGGTTCACAAATGCACCAGCAATTTTCATGAGTCTCAAATAAAATTTTCACCCCATACTTGGACCTCTTTGTCATCGTCTTCATTGATGATATCCTAATCTATTCAGCCTCAGAAGAAGAACACGAACAACATCTAAGAATTTTATTATAGACCTTGCAAGATAATCAATTATATGGGAAGGCCAACAAGTGCGAGTTCTGGCAAAAGAAAGTAAAGTTGTTGGGACAAGTTATTTCGAAGGAAGGAGTGGCAGTAGATCTAGCTATGGTAGAGGCAGTATCAAAGTGGAAGTAACCTAAGAACGTGTTTGAGAGAAGGAGTTTCCTGGGATTAACAGGATATTATAGGCGATTCATTCAAGACTTTTCTAAGATAGCCAGGCCTATGACATGGCTGACGCAGAAGGGAATGAAGTTTTTACGGAACGAGGAGTGTGAGGCCTCATTCCAAGAGCTTAAGACGTGATTGACAAGTGGGCCGATCCTTATCATTTCAGAGAAAGATAAGGGATACACTGTGTACTGTGATGCCTCTAAGGAAGGCTTAGGGTGTGTTCTGATGCAAGATAACAGGGTAGTGGTATACGGATCAAGGAAATTGAAGAATCACGAAATGAATTACCCAAGCCATGACCTTGAACTAGCAGCAGTGGTGTTCGCTTTGAAGCAACGGAGACACTATCTGTACGGAGAAGAATTCGAAGTCTTCACAGACCATAAAAGCCTCAAACAACTTTTTACTAATAAAGAGCTGAACATGCGGCAACGAAGATGGATGGAGTACCTTGAGGATTACCGGCTCACTTTGTCCTACCACCCTAGGAAGTCTAATGTTGTGGCCAATGCTCTCAGCAGAAAAATCAATGCAAGTGTGGCCAGCTTTGCAATTGAGAAGTGGAAAACGATGAACACCTTAAGTGAACTTCAAATGGACTCTAACAATGATTCTCACACGTGTATGTTCGCTATCACAGTTTCGCCATCGCTACTTCACAAAATTCTCAAAGCACAAAGATCTGATCAAGGGATAACTTTTCTTAAATCTTTCCATACCACTGGTGATACACCAACTCTATCGAAAGTTCTCCCCGACGGAAGTCTACGATTTTCAAATAGAATCTATGTACCCGATGTTGACACTTTACGAACTGAAG
>JAOTRH010129689.1:0-14338 GCA_034768845.1 Heliamphora exappendiculata | reverse complement strand
CTTTATCTCTATCCCTCTCCTTTTAATTCTAGCATTAATTTCTTAATTGCATATCTAGTTTCTGTGAGATATTAAAAAGTTTTCTGAAAAAAATTTTAAATCTCATTTGCTAGCAAAGAAACCCAATTCTCCCCCTCTCTTGGGTTGCCTGTTTCTAACAGATAGAATTTGTGAAGTATGTCAAGAAAGCAAAGAAATTAAAAAAAATTCAATCCAAAATAGTGATTTTAACCTCTAAGCCCTTACAACTAATGCACATGAACTTATTTGATCCAACAAGGACTCATTTGAGACGAGAAGCAAACTTGGCTTCAGCAGCCACCTTTGCAACTTTGGCTGAACAAGAGAAGAAAGATGAGCGAGCGAGCTCATTGAAGGAAAAGGCCTATGAGAGAAAGAAGAAGGAAGAAGAGAAGAAAGCTTTCAAGAAGAAGATGAATGAGCCTCGATGAAGACCTTTTAATGATTCCAAAAAGGGAGAAGAAAGAGAAGACAAGAAGAAAAAGAAGAGAAAACAAGAAGTTGTGAAGTTTTGTGTTTTGTTGTTTAAAGGAGAAGTTGTATACCTTAAAACCATACATTTCTATCTTTTTAATTTTTGTTATATATAGATGTGACTGTGGTGATTGGCAAAAACATTTCATCATTTCTGCTACTTTTTTTTATTCTTATGGATGAATGGGTATTGATTTTTGAACTGTTGTATGAATAAAAGTATTTTAACTTATTTGCATCTTCAATTTCATATCAACAGTTATTTCTTTGTTCTATATTTTTTTTTTTGGAATGTGAAGTGTTAAATGCCTTGCTGAGATTGGGACTGAATGATAGTTGAGTTTTGTGCATATATATTGAGTCAATTGTTATATCAGAATTGTTGAATGCTTAAACTTGCTTAATCTGATACTCAATCTTTAATGAATTCAGAATGCTTCTGAGTTCAATTGTCTTTTAATATTAAAATACTGTTAATTGCATGCCATTTGCTATGATTGCAAAATGTGTTTAAGGCATAGAGATAAGGGGAAAATCATTGTTAAAAATCTTTTTAAATATTTTCTAAAAAAATGTTATAATCAACAAAAAATAGAAGATTATTAGCACAAGTGCTTTTCAATTAAATTGATTTAAAAAGATTATATTTAATTATTTTTAAAAAGATAAGTGTTGACAATTCATGACAAATGGATCGACATCTTATGCTATTTGCGCTAACAATTTGCATCAAATGAGTTAACACTCAGTGTTCATGTGAAAAACACTTTGTGTCGATACCAATTGATAATTGGGTCGACACATTAAGGCAAAACACGCTTGAAATTCTCAAGTGTGTCGACACAAATGCAATTTAAGGTCAACATCTTAACTACTTTGTTTAAAATGTTTCAGGAATTCAAAATGAGTCGACACCAAATAATTTCATGTCGACACCTTTAGTATTGGACTGCAATTCATTTTGAGTTGACAACAAAATATTTTGAGTCGACGTCAAATGATCTTTCGGGTTCCAGACTTTGAATTTTATGGGTCGACACTAAGTTTACATGAGTCGATATCAAAACACTATTCGAAAAACAAAATAGGTCAACACCAAAGAAAAATGGGTCAACACCAGAGCAACAAGTCATTTCCTGATTCCAAGTCAAAAATGGTCGACACCAAATATTTGTAAGTCGACACAAATGTTCCCTTCAAAAATAAGAAGTTTTGGATTGACACGAAATGAAAATGTGTCGACGCTAAAACAACCGAGACTGTTTGAGATTTTTTAAGTCGACACTAAATGAAGATGAATTGACTCTAAAAGTCCCGAGGATGATTGTAACTTTATGGGTCGACACCACAGCGATTTTGAGTCGACACCAAAGTTCTAGTAGTTGTTCTGACAAATCGGGTTGACACCAAAGAGATATGAGTCGACACCAAAGTTTTACCTGAAAATCTAAAGAAAAATGCACGAGATTGACACCAAATGATTCATGAGTCGACACCACTGTGTGGGTGAGATAAATGTAAAAATTTGGTCAGCCCTAACGAAGAACTGAGTTGACACAACCACTGGAAGAACCAAGCCCTAGATATTTTGTGTCGACACAAAATGATTTTGAATCGAAACCTGCGACAGATTTCAAATCTCGCACTGGTTTCAACGGTTGAATTTCAGAGAATTAATTGCCTCCACCAACCCACGAACAGTCATTTACTTCAGATGGCTATAAAAGGAGTTAATTTTCAGAATTTCAAATATCTGGACACCGTTCTATTGCTTGAATCAAAAGCTCAAAATCTTTAAGAAAGCATTTATTGCTCATTTACTCATCTAGTCAATTCTCACTATTTCTTGTTCATTTATTTTCAATCATTTGTAAAAAAGAATAAGTTAGTGAATATTTGATTCTCTTATTTATTGTAATAGAATGTGAGTCACCATTAATTCTTTAAGAGAGTAAGTGATCCTCTTTAAAAAAGAGCTCAAGAAAAAGTAAAAAAAAATATGAGATTATTTAGTAAAATCTTCTTGAAACTGTAAAATGCTTTTGAATAAACTTGTGAAACATTCGATCATAGTGGATATTCTCAGGGAGAATCATCAGGAGTGAACGTAAATTTGAAAAAAGTTGAACAATTATAAATCTTGGTGTATGGTTCATTTTATCTCTCTAACCTATTTAATTTTCTTATTACTTTATTACCTGCCATCTTTGCTTGTTAAATTAAAGAGTTTTATAAAAGAATTTAAAATTATTATTATTATTTTAAAATCTAATTCACCCACTTTTTGGGTTACGTGAACTAACAAAAAATTTAAAAAGCTAACTTCAAAAAAACTAATTTTTTACCTAAATAACTAATTTCAAAAAAGCTAACTTAGAAGTTAACTACCAAATAATCTACTTTGAACCTAATTTAACTTTTTAGCTAAAAATATAAAGAAAAAAAATTTAACTTTTAAACTAGTTGTCAGTCGGGGGCCCTTAATAAAAGTGTTTGGCAAAACTATTACTAATAAATTTTATTTTTTTCTATTAATTTTAATTATATACTACAACTATTTTTAAATACCTACAATTTCTGCTACAACTTATAATTTTTTTTTCCATCACAACTTCTACCACAAACTATAATTTATAAACTATTAGTTTCAGTCAGGCCAAATATTACAAATGTCATATAGGGTGTAAATAAAAAACAATTGTGCTAACCACCGTCGAGTGTTTGTGAGTAAATGGGTTGATATGGAAGGTGGATTGACGGAACAATGGATTAATGAGAAATTTTTTTATTTCTATCCATTATTTAAGGTAAATTTTATTATTTTTACAAGTATTAATACAATTTATATAAATATACATGATATACACCTAATAAATTAGTAATTATTCAATCGTCCCTAAGCACCATGTGATATTGTTTACATAGTGTTCTTATATAATTATATAGTAAAAAATACTTCGTGTGAAAAAATAATAGCCCGCACTTGTTAGGTAAATATGAGATAAAATGTGACCCAATTAAGCTTCGTTTATTTAAACATAAAATATTTTATTTATTTTTTAGTATTCAATTGATAAAAACAACATAAAATATATTTTTAATAAAATATTTTACATCAAAAAAAAAAATAATATAAAAAATATATAAGTCATTTTTTGTGTCAACGGTAATAGTGGTAATGGCATCAGTGGAGATTCTGGAGAAGCAATGGTCGTGGTGGCTTAAGATGTGGTCGTCGTGGTGGTGAGGAAAGAGAAGAAGGTGACATCAATAATGATGAAGGTATTGGAGACAACTGTGATAACAACGACAATAGTGGCAACGGTGGTCATTAAGGTGGCGTTAGTGTTTGATATAGTGGTAGCAACGTTAATAGTGATAACATAGTTATGATGGTAGTAGCGGTAATGGTAGAAGTTGTGATTCTAATTGTGATGGCGACAACAATACTAATGACAGTGGTAATAAGGATGATAATAGTTGTGTCGGTGTCAACGGTAATATTAGTAGTATATTTTGATTAAAATAATTTTTATTTGTTAAAAAAATGTTTTTCAAGTATCTCCAAATACCGAAAAACAAAAAAAAAGTTTTAAAATAATTTTACATATAAAATATTTTTATTATAAATAATTTACTTTCAAAATGAATAAAATTTTAATATATTTTTTATTCGTAAAAAATATTACGCAAAGAATGTTACATGCTACTTGGTACTACTCAATGACTTTCCCCCAATAACTTTGGTTAGCCTTTTCAAACAAAAAAAAAAAAGTTAAAAAATTAAAAAAATAATCCCGTAAAAACAAAAAAGGAGAAATTGTTCTCTCCACATGAAGGAAAAGGAAAAAAGCAGAGGAGTAACGAACGTACCCAACAACCCAGAAGTCGTAGCCGTCAAGATGCCAAGACTGGAGGGTCTTTTCGTCGTTTTGGAAAACGAGTTCGACGAAATCATGGAGCGACGCGGGGACGACGGACGAGGAGAGGAACGCAGGGCCTTCGGAGGGAAAGCTTTGGATGGAGTCCAAGGTGAAGACGCCGGGGATGTTGAAATAATCCGCCAGCTGCGGCGGCGTGGTCGGATTCTCGTAGGAGACCCTGTTCACGGCGTATCGCTGTTTCCCGTTGATTACAGGTGCCGAGTTGGCCAACACTAACGTCTTTCTTGTCGTGATCTTCCCGTAATGGAACGATCCCTGAGGGTTCGGCCTGGCTGCGTTCGCCGTCAAGTTCCACCTTCAAAACACACACACACACACAGGAGAAAACATCAGTATTGTTGCTTAATAAATTGACATAGATGTTGCGCTAAAAAAATATATAAATTTATTAAAATTAATTAAAAATATATGATTCTTAACCAAACAAAATAATGTAAAAAAATTTATGTAATTAATCCTAATTAATTAGGATAAATATTCAGTTTAATTTGATTTGATTTGATTAGATTAGCTCGTATTGGAATGGATCAACAGCCAATAGCTTTGATGGAGGAGTTGGGCTTTCTTTTGCGGATGAATCGATTGCATTATATACCGAACCAATCATTGGTTATAAAGATGGATTGGATTTCATTCCTATCATTGTCCATTCGTATCAAAATAACTGTTTGGGAACGGTCAAATTGGTTCCCCTAAGAGACTAGTACTAGCGACTACTGTTGTTTTGACAAAATAATATATAAATACAAAAAAATTTATATTGCATTCGACGAAATTTCATATTTGAAATCGATGCATATTAGATTCGTTGTCAACGTGATCAAAAACATTTTTAACATATGTGACCAAGAAAAATAACTAAAACAAGCCATACAAAGAAATAACTCACTATATATACCTATAAAGTGGTATCTCTAATTGTGCATAATATGAATAGCTCATCGAGAAGTAATATAAATTTGTAATTTGTGAAGTGGCCTCCTAAAACCTATATATGTATCATCCATGTTTAGAATAGAAACAATAGGAGAAGTAATATGGTGCAATGGGTTAGAGGTAATTATACAATATTTTTTTATTTCAGGGTTAAAAAATATTTTTTAATAGAGTTATAATACACCAAATGAAAAAAATATTATAATAATAACAATAAATAAATAATGCAAGTATCTTCCATAGATTGTTTGACCTTATACAAGTGCATGTTCAAGCATAATTCCTCTGTTTTATACATACCTGATGGTTCTGGCTTGCCTCATAGACCAGTGTATTTGGTAAGTTGGACCAGTAGGAACAGGCCCAAAAACTGGGGTATGAGAGTTTGAGTAGTGTAACACTGCTGTAGCTGTAAGAACCTGCTTTGTAAACCGCATAGACGAAACGATGTAGTAGTCCTTCGGAGGCTGATCCAAGGTAACGAGGATGGATATAGATTGGCCTACGTGCACGTCTAGAGAATCGTAAGTGTTCTGAATGACATGACATCCTTCAACCTCAACAAGCTTCATTGTATGGCCCTGAATCCTAAAGTTGAACGAGGTCGACATGCCCACATTGGAAATCCTGAACATGTATGTTTTGCCTGAAATGCAAAAGGAAGCCTACCATTGTTATGTAGTTGTATCGATAAACCTCTTTTTGGGTTAAGGAACGGTAATAGATTCCAAGGTACAGGCCAAGCCATTTTTATTATGTAGTATTGAATTAAGGGATAAGAGAATTCAGTAATACTTTGGAGTCCATACGTGTTTTTTTTATACCATAGGATATGGATGATTTTATATAGATCGCGGTATTATATATATATATATATATATATATATATACACACACAGTTAGAGTAAGATAAATACTGCGATCTTTCTGGTCATTGAATTGAGAAGGAAAAATAATCTGAGAGGGATTAATAATAATATAGCGGTGTGGTATAATTTATACAATGAATTGGATATTAATAATACCATATATGAGCCTATGGATACAAACAGTCTAATTTGGAGCAAACAAACACCGAGAAGACAACACCTTACAATGTGGGAACTAGATGATTTTTTAATCCAATCCGTCCTCCTATCCGTCACAACAACCAAGGACATAGGGTCTATTGCGCCCTCACAATCTATGCGGATGTTTGTTCGTCTTTTGTGCCAACTTTTAAATAGGTCATATATCAATTCTCATTGTCAGAAAAATTACCTTGATCACCGCTAAATGTAGGTTGAATCTGTGCATTTATAAGGATGCCATTGGGAACGGGAAGAGATTTCCCTGAATCCAAACTTTGCTGCAATACCTGCAGAACGCAAGAGCTGTTATATGGATGCGTGATGGAAGCCATTAGAGCATGATGAGAATGTACATTTCATGCAGGCACCATGCTTCTGCTAAGCCTTTCAAACTAAAACTACAGCACACTAACGTTATGGACATACATTTGGCGTGCATGTTGTTTTCATCAGCCTGATAATATATTCCGGCCAAAGTTTTAAATATCAGTCTTGATGTATCAAAATTTTGGATGATACGTAACGAGAGTTTGGACTTCCAATACCGATACTTTCTAATGTGTCAGTATTGTCTGATACCAAGTGATACATATCCGTATTATCGATACCGATAATACGGATATAAAATGTAAAATGTATAGCAGTTGAAACTAAATCATGTAATTCAATTCCAACCCCCACCCACCCCCCACCCAAAAAAAAAAACAGTAGTTGTATACACTTTCATTAATTCTACACAGCCCTCACCTTATGACCCGTCTTGTGCCAATCGCCAATTAGTAAAGTAAAATCCTCAGCTGGTTTAGGGTATGGTACAGGGATAACAGATCTGGCATAGACATTTAGCCCTCCAAATCCTCCTGCAGCTTTGTGCATCAGGGTTGATGGGAAGTATGAGTAGGTTCCTATCTGATCTTTGGTTTGGAACTTGTAAGTGAAGTTCGAGTTGGGAGGGATAGGGCAATTAGTCCCCAATACTCCATCTTGCCAGCAGTTCTTCCTCTGCTTAATCCCATTCCTAGAAGTGAAAAATTAGTTCCATTAGTCCATGTTTTATTCTAAATGCCATGCAAATGAACGGAAATACCCAAAACGAATAATAAAATAGGTATGTAAAATAAAAGAAACAACTATTTTTCCTCTAGATCTATGGCATTTTACTTTGAAAAGTCGCATACGCAATCAGGAATGGATGCAGCACGTTAACTTGAGGATGCAGATGGTTTTCAAAAGATTTTAGGGGCTGATATGAGATATTTTTAAAAAATCTTCAGAGCAAACCTATATAAGTTTTACGTATTTGGATCTAGTAGAACTATAATAATTAGAGTTTTTTGAAACATAGAAGGGGTGAAACACCCCCCTTTTACTTTGAAAAGTTGCATATGCAATCAGGTATGGATGCAGCACGTTAACTTGAGGATGCAGATGGTTTTCAAAAGATTTTAGGGGGTGATATGAGATATTTTTAAAAAAACTTCAGAGCAAACCTATATTATTTTTACGTATTTGGATCTAATAGAACTATAATAATGAGAGTTTTTTGAAACACAGAAAGGGTGAAACACAACTCCCCCCCAATGCCTTCTGGTCAATCTATCTTAAAGGCAACAACTAAATGAGTATCGAAACCAAATTCATTTTGCCTCGGACAAAAATAATGATGAACGCACGCTCATTTCAAAAATTAGAATCATGAACAACCATCATGGATTCAAGCATAATGCATTCTAAATCAAATTGCTTTTTACTCATGTAAAGATTTCATTATCCATTCAGCATATGACTTAGTGGATGAAGCATATTGTTTAAACTAAATATGGAAAATCTGGGAAGCAATGCAATTTGTCAGCTTGCCAAATTGATAAACATTAGATGGATAAACATTAGATGGAAAGGATCAGGCAATTTATTCAATGAGCCTAGATATAATAAAAGAAACAATTTCTTTTTTGAGGTTGTAGACAAGGTTTCATGTCGATTAGGCAATTTATTCAATTGGCCTATATATATATATATATATATATATATAAGAAACGAGTTCTTATTTTCTTTGAAGTTGTTGATAAGGCTTCATGTTAATTTCCCCAATAGTTACATGTTCAATTAGGACCAACCAAGGAATTCAAAACCAGTAGTCATGCTACCACATTCCAGCAATGTAAATCAGATAAACGGTTCACTTAGATGAGCCCAGGTGCAATGATGTGCAGAGATGAAAAGCACGCTGCTATGCAATCCAAGAGGCTCGATTCTTGGACATTTTTTAATGGTTGGATCCGTTCGCTGCATAGAGCTCGATGAGTTTGTTATTTACATAAAAAGTAAAATTAATTTGAGATATGTAGCAATGCGATAAGATAAGATTTGTTTAACTTTTTTTTCAAAATTATACTTAATATTTATTTATTTGTAAACAAATAAGATCCATTTACAAAGATATCGATGTTCAATTAATCTGAGTTTTTATATGAATGATCTATTCACAGAGTTATGCATACTGAACAAATTCAACCATAAAATTAAAATATGTTCGGAACTTAGCCTCATGGACTGCACAGCAATGCACGGCACAGCATGCAGCCCGGGTTCCAGAGAGAGAGAGAGAGAGAGAGAGTTACCATGTCAAGAGAAAAGGGCCGTCCAGCTTATTGATGACATTGATGATTATATTGTCGTTAGTGACAACATCAAGTCTAGGACCCGGAAATTGACCATTGATAAGAATGACCTTCAAAGCCACGCAGTACAATAAATTCAGAAATCTGAAAACTACCTGAGTTATAATTGTTTGTTTGTTTATTTTATTTTATTTTATTTTTAGTGATATTTTTATTTTGATAAATTATTATGTTTTTTAAACCCTTCTGACAAGCAAAAAATAAAGATTTAACAAAAATATTAAAAAAAATCAAAAAGATGAAAAAACAAAAATAAGTCAATAACTCGAATTATATGTTGGTTGTTATTGTATTTAGTTCAAAAAATTCACTTCTTGGTCAAAAATTTTACTTTTTCAATTTTTCTCTTAAGAAAAATCTAATTAAGAAATAAAAAAATAAATTACAAAAATTACAAAATTCTCACAATTTAGCCTAAACATGCCACAATTTGATCGAGCAAGCCATCAGCATTTGAAAATTAAAAAAAAATTGATACTTGCACGTATGACAAATGATCCAACGAACACAAATAAAACATAACTCAAAATTCTCAAAATTATATTTTATTTGTGTTTGTTCGGTAATCTATCCATTGTCTTCCACTGTTTGTGCGTGCAGCACAACTCAAAGCAAAATGCAATAAAGAGGGGAAAAAAATAAAAAAATCAACCTGTTGAGGAACACCGAGAGGAGAAGCGGTTCCATAAGTGACAGTCCATGTGTAGTATCTGTAAGCATCCTCTGCTTTCACCACAGAAACACTCACAAGCACTGAAACAACAAAAAATAAAACGAACAGGTCTTCTCTTCCCATCTGCAGCAACAAAGATAAACCCACAAAAAAGCTCTTCCGTCTGGAAATCAAACGAGCTTGTTAATATTCATAAGAAGTTCGAAAACCCACAAAAATATTGTAGTCCACCTTCAAAGGCGTAAAATGTAAAGCTGAGACCTCTACAAATTCACATGGAACATGGAAGCGGCAATTAATCAAACACCTAGCAAACAACCATAATCTCAACCTTATATCTCTCCAAAATGCATGAATTTTTCACACACAAACACTGCTGGGTTATCAAATGTGGGGGACGTACCAAGTGAGAGTCACAATTCAGCCACAAAATCGAAGCAAATGTTTATATAACTAACTATCTATGTTTGTGCTCATTGACGATTGAAGTGGAAAACAGCCTTATATATAGAGAAAGTATCTGTAAGAACAGAACGCGTAGAAAGCTTCGCTGGCTATGGCAACATCTGTGGTGTGAAATGTGAATTGATATTTTAATATTGGGGGGGAAGATGGTAATGAACTCATTTTCGGCGCATTTCACGCAATCCTGAATGAGAGGATTCATCATTAGGAGGCCACACCACTTTCGGCTTCGTTCATCTGGAATGATAATCCTCGGCAACGCTGGGTAATGCATCGATTAAATGGTCATATATTATATAATATATTATATATTATATAAAATATAAAAATAATTACATAAACATGTTTTATATTATGACCATATATTAATTTATCTTCGGAATTAAAGAAACGTACAAATTGATCTATTAATTATTTAATTATATTACTTTAATTCTTTCTATTAATAAATTGTTTTCTAAGTTAACGGAGTTAATAGAAAATATAAAGCAGAGTTGTAGTAGTTAAGAAAGTATATTTGATACGTTTATTTAATTTAAAAAATTTATTTGTACACTTATTTAATAAAATGCTAACAGAATGTATTAATGTTATACCAACTAATAGTTAAGGATTTATTTTGTATATTTTTTTAATTTATGAAATAAAATGATACACGATTATTGTATATAAAATGTTCATATAATTTATGCAATGTTAAAAGTTACCTATTACACAATAATTACATTCGCAAAATTCGAAAAAATCCTTTCTTGTTCATCTGGGTAAGAAAACATGTCCTTTTAATTATTTGAATGTTCAATAGAAAAAAAATGTGAGTCTTATACGATAACATTTTTTTATAAGAAATATTTTTTTATAAAATAAAATTAGTTAAAAGTATAAAATTATGCATCGTAATAAAACTATAGTATAACTCGTGTCTAAAGGCACTTCCAATCAATTTAATTTTTTTTTTTAAAAAAACAGTTATCTTTTCAAGCATTCTCAATCAATTATTAAAAATAAGCAATTCAATCAATAAAAATTTACATAAAAGATAAAGAAAATTATGTACAGTTACTTTTTATAATAAAATTTAATCAAAATTTATTTTTTAATAAAACATTTTTTAGTTTTGATTCATACTTTTAAAAAGCACTTTTGAATCAATTTTTTCTACTCAATTATTAAAGAGCTCTTGTACTCTCATGTACATAAAATCTGATAAATAAAAAAAATAAAATATTAAAATAAAAAGTCAATTAAAAAATTATTAAACTTTTAAAATAATTATTATTATAATTAAAATGCTTAAAATTTAATAAATAAAATAAATAAAAATAAATCTCTACATTATGGGGAGTTTGAAGATTAAATTAGAAAGTACCCATAACTTCTTCATAAGCCAATTCATCAACCAATCAAATTTTTACAAGAAAATAAATATTTTTTTAAATAAAAAAATTTAATTCAAATCCCTCACAAAAAAAAACTAAAACAAAACAAAACAAAACAGAAGGCAAATCTTAAAGAGATATAAAAAATAACGTAGTTTATATAAATTCGCATTTTCTCACATGTATAATACAATGAATATTTATATAATTATTATATTCACACTTTAAAAAAAAATTTGTACACCATATAGAATAAATTATACAGTTCATATAATCACCTCAGCAGTTTCTGTTTATAAATAAAATAGTATTAAAACCAAATTTTTATCAAATATAACCAAAACAATAATTTTAATTTTAAATTTTTTGATGAAAAAAATAACAATTTTAATTTTTAATTTTCAGATGTAAAGAAAATATTTTCTCCGAAAAAAATAATAATCAATTTTTGTAAAAATAAAAAAAAGAATACATTTTAAGTTGTCACATAATACAAATTTTTTTATATTAAAAAAATTAATTCAAGAATTTTCTATCGAAAGTAACCAAAACAACATTTCTTCAATATAACAAATTTATTTTTTAGAAAGAAGAAAAAATTATTAAAAAATTTGTTTTATTTATTAAAAAAGAGTTTCAAAACATTTTTATATCAAATATAAACTGTAAAACATTTTAAAATTATATTTTTTTGAAATTATATTTTTATAAAAAGAGATAATATTTTTTAAAGAAAGAAAAATGAGAAAATAGATTGTATTAAATGAGGATAGAGTAATATTTTTTAAAACCAATTGCATTAAATGAGGAGATATGATATTTTTTTAAAGTGGTACTTATTGCCGTTAGATGTAAGTTTAGACAATTTTAACCATTAAATAAAAAATATGGCGTGCCATAAGACTGCTTTATTTTGTAATATTGATTAAAACTGACTTTTTTAACAATTCTATTGCAAACTGAGCCGCGAAAATTAATTATTTTATTATTTTTATTTATTTCACTTTTATCATAAATTTCTGTTAGATATAGGCAACCCAAGAGGGAGTGAATTTGGTCTTTTCACAATAAAGAATTTTAAAACCTTTTTTTAGAAATCTTTTAGAATTGCAATAAAGCAAGGTACGGAAGAATGTAATCAAGTCAAATATTAAAAGATGGGGGATAGAGAAAAAGAACAAGACATCAGGAATTTATAGTGATTCAGCTTTATCGTAGCCTACATCTACTCCTCAAGATCTCCCTTGAGTATTTCTACTATTCAGAATACTTCCAAACGTATTCCAAACCTTTACAAGTTTCAAGATTCCATTTGAGCTATCTGAATGTTTACGGGCACATTCACAAGCTTGTTACACCTTCAAGAAGATCCTATGAAAGCAAGCTCATGTTTTCTTCTAATCTCTCTTGAACTCTTCTTTGATTAGTTTCACTCACTCACTCAAAGGCTGACAGAGCGACTCGTCCTTGATTACAATAAATTAATTTTAATGAATAAAGAACACTCACTCTCTTTACAAGATTGATTTACAATAAATAAAATAGTAAAAAGAGATGAGGAACAAGAACAGGAGTTGCAGCAAAGAATATGAGCTTGATGGATTTGAGCAATAGAATAATAAATGCAAGTCTCTCTCTTCTATCTGTTTTAAATGCTGAGAAGTAACTCCTTATATAAGTTCTTGTGAGTTTTTGACCGTTGGAGGTAGGTGGGAGCAATCAATGCCAAAAATTCAACCGTTGAGATCTACCATAGTTTGAATTTTCGTCTTCAGGATCGACACAAATATCTTTGGTATCGACACAATGTGTCTAGGGCAGGATTCTTCAAATGGTTGGATCGACACAAATTCTGCATTTTATCTTCCAACGTTCTGGGGTCGACACAAATAAACACGGTGTCGACACGTTTGAATGTTCAACATCCGGAGGACCATTTGGTGTCAACTCAACTTGTCTCTGGTGTCGACACTAAATCTCTGTAGGAAGCCTCGGTAGTTTTGTGTCGACATGAATCTTCTTGGGATCGACACGAAAATTCTGCAGGCAGTCTTCAGAACATTTGGGTCAACACGATTTGTTGATGGGTCGACACCAATAATTTGCAATAGGTCTCGGTTGTTTTGTGTCGACCCAAACTTTCGAAAACCAAAAGTGAGGATCACTTCTGTGTCGACACAAAATGATTTGTGTCGACTCAAAATGAGTCCTTGGCACTTCGGCACTTTTTGTGTTGATACAAAACTAGTTTATGTTGACACTAACATTTTGCTACCTGAAGATCAATTTGAAACACAGTTCGGGTGTCAAAGCATTTGATCAATTGGTGTTGACACACTTGATAAGCTTCAAGTATATTTTGCCTTAAGAGTATTTGACTTAATTTTCAATTAAAATCAATACAAAAAAATTCAAATTAAAGAATTTTTAAGTATTTGAACATTTTGAGATAAAAGTCATTCCTTTTTGACTAAGGTGTCAACTATGATTTTTCAAAATGTGTTAACACTTTCATTTTAAAAATATAAAATATTATCCATTTAAAAATATTATTCTTAGAAAATGAATTATGAAAATCATCAAAATCAAATTAAAAAACTCTTGGGCTAACAATCTTTCATTTTTTGATGATTACAACCATATTACCATTTTCTAGAAAACTTTTTAAAATATTTTTCAATAAGGGTTCTCCCCT